>PVJX010003087.1:0-50095 GCA_004027295.1 Dolichotis patagonum
GCCCTTCTTTTATTAATCTACTTATCTCTTGTTTAATTTGAATTAATATTTCAGTTTTGGTCCTGCTTACGAGGTCCTGAAGATATCTCTTTATGTCTGCTAACGCTGTGTTTGATGTTGCATTTTTGCTGCCCTCAATCTCTTTTGTATTTACCTCTCCTGGATCAATGTTCTCAGGGTTGGGGGCTGGGAGTGTTTTCTTATTTCTCCCTTTCGTCATGTTTTTGGTTCCTTCCATACACGTGGACAGTGTAATTCCCAGACCCTTTCCTTGTTGGTTACGGCTCCTCTAGAGAGCGCAGGCTAGGAGCTTTAGCCCTCTTCAATAGGTTATCAGAGATTAGAGTTCACCTACTGGCAGTGTGCGCTGCCTCCTCCCTTTTGGGCCAGTCAACCTTTGCAGGTCTTCACTGCGTCTGTGTGCACCGATCTCAGAGAAGTAATATTGTAGCGACTCACTGGGCCCCCGTCAGGGGCACGGCCTAGTCCAAGCAGATTGCACCAATCCACTCGGCGAGGGGAGCAACCAGCTGAAGCCATTTCCTTATGGAGTTAGGGCTGTCCTGCCCAAATCCAACATGTCGTCCAGTCGGTTTCCCCTTTCCCATGGGAGGGTCTTATTCCCATCACTCACCGAGTCCCTGAGAACTGCTTGGCTCCCCGACCTCCGACTTCAGCATGGCTGTGGTGGGAATTCACGGTGCCTCTGGGTGTGTCGCGTGCAGGGCCAGTCCAGGCAAGCTGCACACAGGGCTGTTCGGCTCCACGCTCCGGCGGCTCAAGCCAGTTGCTTCGGCTCGGATCGCTTGTTCAGTTCGGGCAGGAATTGAGGCGGTTCGAGGAGGGCGCCGTGCTCGCTGATCTTAGCTTCAGTAATAGTAGCCCCAGGACCTCATATTCAAGTGGTTTTTTTGCACTTTAGTTACTTCATGGGTTGTGAGAGTCCATCTCTCTCTGTTTGGGTCTCTCCAGGGTGTTTTATTCTGGCATTTGAGCTGTCTCTCTCAGAGAGGGTCTCTCTCCTGCTACCTACCAGTCCACCATCTTGTCTCTTCTGGTATATGGATTTTCATCTTGTTATCCTCTATCCTTTTCTATATTTGTGAAAAAGTTAAGAAGAATTCTTAGAAACTGCAAATCAACTAAATGAGATCACTGAAGGAAAACATTTGACATTAGATCAATGGGCTTCATGTTTGCCTGTAATGGATGCTAAAACATCTCTCCCACATTTTGCAGTAATGGTCCCTGGCCTTGTTACAGTCATGTAGCTTATATACCTTGATGTTTGTATTTAGGTTATTAAAAAAGTGAAAGATTTTTGGTATTTGTGTGTATGAGTTTGTATCTCTGTATGTGTATGTCTCTCACTGGGGAACAAGAGAGGATAATTAGAAAAATCCTGATATAGAAAGGAAATGTCAACCTTGATATTATTATACTTGAACCACTCCTATTTTTTTCTTAGTCATTTTTCCAGAGACTGTTGTTGCATTTAAATTTGATAACTACTGTACTGAGAATCAAGTTGTCCAAATTTGGCAGTCTTTGGGTTTGTGACTTTTTTGAAGGATTTATTCATAATTCTCACTAAGGTACTGCATTGAGTTGACTTTCAGTGTTGTAACTGTAAAACCAAGCAGGAGCTTGTCACTAATTCTCATTTTATCTGACCGAGTTTGCAGCCTCACTCTTGCTCCTGAGACAGGCTATTTGTTATGGCCTATTTTACATGTTGTGAGAGTGACTAATCATTAACAGAATCATCCCCATGTAGCCTGATAATATGTGAAGCATTATCTATTTTCATGCACTGAAATTTAGGGTGACATCACTGAAAGTACAAATTACTCAACTGATGAAGACAAAATCAATTATGGGAGAGCCCCTTACTAAAGCATTCATTTCATCCTAGCTTGCAGCTGTAGTTAAGCTTTAATAATTAAGTTTGGTCACATACATTTGTGAAGCCCGTTACTGGGAGAGCAGTATGCCTGGGCTCAAATACAGGTGGGTATTCTGTGCAATGGCCTGTTTTATTTCCACGGTGGTAATATATCACTTTTTATTAGTAGCTGCAAATATTCTATGCCTTGCAGCAATGGAAAGAGAAAAACTATCCCCACTCAAAGCCTGGATTGATAAACTATAGGAGGTGAGGACACATGACAAACTGTCATTGTAAATTAACATACTTTCCAAATATAATGGTAATTTCTTAGAACAGTGGCTACCCTTTACAAATTCTATTAGAAGGAAAAAAAGAAACTAAAGACACCAGCCTGGATTATTTAAAGATAATGTATATCCTTAAGACATATCTTGAGGTGCTATGAACAATAGAATTTGACATAAACTGAATATTTATATCCTTGCTATTATCATGTTAGAAGTCATGATCGTTGCTGTAAGCAATGTAAGAGAAATTCGTAGCGTTATCATGGCAAAATCATTTTATTACAAATAACAGGATTAAATAATTAGAGGAAGGGAAATTCTAGGGTCGGGAAAACACTGGGAAATGCGGCCAAGCCTCGACTGTGCAGTGGAGATCCAGCCTCTTTAGTCATGATAGCTGTTTGTTTTCTTTGTTGTCTTTGTTTTTCTAGTTTGGCAAAAAAGCATAACATAATGTTGACCATCTTGTTTCACCACTTTTAGGAGTACAGTCCAGTAGTGTTAAATACATTCACATTGGTGTGAAACAGTTCCACAACTTTTCCACCTTGCAAATTTAAAACTCTACAGGCATCAAACACACACTCTGTGTCTTACTGCCTGCAGCCTCTGATGACCACCATTCTACTTTTTGTTTTTATGAATTTGTCTGCTTTAGGTGACTCAGAAATAAAGTCATGCAGTATTTTGCCTTTTTGTGTCTAGCTTATTTCACTTAGCACAGTGTTCTAAGGGTTCATCTATGTTGTAACATATGCTAAACAAAGCAAAGGAATTTGCTTCCTCTTCAAGGCTGAATAATGTTCCGATACTAGAGATCAGTTTTGAAAATATCTATCCAACACTAGGCATTAGGGTTCCTTCCACCTTTGAGCTATGTGAATAAGGTTTCAAGGAGCAGAGGTGTGCAAATATCTCTTTGACACTTTGTCTTCTCTTCTTTCAACTATATACCCAGAAGTGGGACTGCTGGATCATCTGATAGTTCTACTTTTAATTGTTTTAGACAGCTTTATACTGTTTCCTATACAGTTGCACCATTTGATAATCCCACCAGCATGCACAAGAGTTTCAATTGCTCCACACTGTATAGTTACTATTTCCTATTTTTCTAGTTGTCATCTTGATTGGTGTAAGGTGGCATTTCATTGTGGTTTTGTCGTTTCCCTGATAATTAGTGATGTTAAGTATCGTTTCATATGCTAGTTGGCCATTTGTGTATAATCTTTGGAAATATGTCTATGTAAGTCTTTTGACTATTTAAAAATAAGGTTACTGTATTGTTGCTGTTGTTATTATGGATTGATTGTTTTCTTAACCAGACTTACCAATTTAATTTACTAGGGACAATGTTCTTTTCAACTGTGGTATCTCTATTTTAGGAAATGAAAACTGATGCCCAAATAGCATCTCCACCTTCTCTACCTCTTTGTTAATTAATCATTTATGCAGTTAACTGGAAAAAAGAAAAGGTTTGCACTTCACGAAGTGAAAGATACTTGTACCTGCATAATGAATACGTGGCAGTTTAAAAACAAACAGGCTGAGGGATTTTTCCATTTATTTTAGACTTTCCCAGCTAACAAAGAATGAAAACAGATTGTGATCTTTTATGTGGATTTATTTCTTGGTGGGAATTGTTAAACTCTTCATCTCAAATACAGTTCCATGCAGCGCTGTGGTGTTCTGGTCAAGGTCAAATGGTGGTCTCATAAGATTCCATCACCTATTGATGTCATGGTGTCATAGCCATCTTAGATGTGTAAATACATCTGTGACAATCACACAATGACAAAAATCACAGTTTTCAGAATATATACCTGTCATTTAGGAATGCATGGCTGTTCAATATGTTTAGCTTCTCTGCAACACAGGATTGTGGGAAAAAACAATCTCAACCTTCTGTTTATTTTAAGACGGGTGGGTGGTTGAAGGCAATCCAGTCTGGCTCTACAAATTCACCTGTTTGTCAATTACATGGATCTTTGGAGTGGAGAAAGACTTGGTATGGGAAAGGAAGTAGAATTCTGATTCAGGACTTGGTCTTTGGGCAAAGAAAACATTTTTTGTTTTTCAGATATTTCCTTAGAAATCTAAGGCAATTCACCTGTTCCCATAATGGCCCACTCTGTCACTTTTTGGGACACAGTGAATGTCTTTAGTGCCTGTTTGCTAGGTCCCTCTTGATTTCTTCAGTGGAGGGTAGGGTTAATTGTTCCATTTTATTTCTGCTGTAAATCCAAGAGCCTTGTGCTAAGTGTCCCGTTCAGTCACACTGGGAACACCTTACCTGAAGACAATTGGTGCTCACCTACTAAAAGGCAAACTCAGGTTCCTTGCAGAGCTCCGTGATCTTTGGGGTATCTTGAGATTGCATAAGCAAAAAGATTTTTCCCATTAAATTACCCTTTCCTGTCTTCATGAGAAACTGTAGTCATAGTTGTTGAAGACAGTAACTTGTTCACCAATGAGCATTTACTGACTGCTTGGTAAGCACGGACACTGCTCTGACCTCTGCCCAGGATTTAGCTACCCCATTTCCATGATCCTATAGCTGGACACCATATCACTCCATTTTACCAATTAAAGAATTGATATAAAGGAGTGCAGCCACAGTGCCCAAGCTGTGGGTACTGACCACTGTTTAGTGTCACCTCTTAAATAATTTGTATTTATTCTGTCTTTGTAATAATGTCTTATATCCACTGGACATTTGTAAGGGCTTTTTGTTCCTGAATATGTGTGCACACTTTGCCCAGGGTTCTCTCGTCTCTCTCCTATCTTCTCTGTCTCCTATCCCTTCTTTCTTTTCTCTTCCTTCCCATCCTTTTGTAATACTGGAGATTGTATACAGACTCAATCATGTATACAGACAGGGCCTGTATACAGGAGATTGTATACAGACTCAACTGTGTCTTCATTCATTCATTCATTCATTCAGTTATGTGTTTGGAGAAGGGATCTCACAGAATTACCAAGATCCCCAGGCTGGGCTGGGACTTGCAATCCGCCTGCCTCAGCCTCCTAGAATGCTGCGATACCAGGTGTGTGCACCACCACACCTCACTGGGGATTTTATTAAAATTCAGATTGTGATTGTTTAAGTCTGGGGTGAGGTCTGAGTCTCGGCTTATTCCACAACTTTCAGGCGTAGTGGATGCTCCTGGCTCTCAGAGCCACCTCAGAGTAGCCAGGATGGAGGATGCTCACAGATGTAAGGTCCTTGGAAAGTTCTGTGAGCTGGTGTCTGGAGGTGGAATGTCACAATCAACCCTCTGATATTCTGATTTAGGAGGTTTAGGGTTGGACTCAGACTTCTGTTTCTCTAAGAAAGTTCAGATGCATCCTCAGGTTTGGGAACCACCATGTCCAATTGCCAGACCATGGTTTGAGTCACTTTCTCAACATCTCCCTCTAGTGGTTGTCAAATGACTGTGACATCTTCGCTTCCAGAGATGGCTCCTGGGACCTCTGCCTGTGAGGGAACCTGGGTCTGAATGGGGAGTGGTTTGCTAGGGCTGCCATAACAAATATATCACAGTTTGAATGGCTTGAACAACCTAAATCTGTTGTCCCCTTCTGGAGGCCAGAACTTTCCAGAAAGTAGTTCTAGAAGTCTAAGAACAAGGTATGGGAGAGTCATACTTCTCCTAAAGGCGCTAGGGAAGGATTTGCCTCAGGCTGGTCTCTTGTCTCCTGGCAGTTTCTTGATCTGTGGTAGCATAACTCCAGTTTTCCCATGGCAATTTTTCTGTGTGTCAGTCTCTAGATCCAAATTTATCCTTTTATAAGGATACAGTCCTGTGGGGCTGTATCTTAATTTGAGCATCAGTAAAGACCCTGTTTCCCAATAAGTTCATGAATACTGGGGGTCAGGACTGTGGTAACTTTTGTGGGGATACAGTTCAACCCATAGCAGGGAGCCAGGGAATAGAGGGATGGATGATTAGCAAAGTAAAAAGACAAGACACTCACTGGCATTTATAGAGGGAAAGTGAAACTGGAGCCCCATGCTGATAGAATTTGGATGGAAATGAAATCCTCCTCCCAGGAGTGGGGAGAAGAGTTGGAGAAGAGTTGGCATTCGGTCTGTCCGCCTCTCAGCAGCACTGTGGGCAGAAATTTAGAGTCACTGTGTGACCCAACCCCAGGCTCTGTCTGAGAGGTCCTCCCTGGTTGGCTCTTAGTGCCCTGCCCAGTATATGTCTCCCTCTCAGGCCACTTCAGTATTTGCATATCATTGTATTTTGTACCTGGCTGGCATGGGGTACAGGGGCATTGCCTTGCTCTTCTGGGGAGAGGACACCCCCAGACAACCTCGGTGCTTGCCTCTGCCTCCAACCAAGGCCTTCTACTGCACCTGCACTCTGACAAACTAATCAATGTGGGTTGAGTTGTTAAAGTGAAGACTTCTTTGTTCCTAACCAGAGAGAATCGATACTCTAAGAGGGTAGTTGCTGATGTGCACCATCCACTAGCGTTATTGTTTAGCACAATTATTAGCTTTAGAAATAAATGAAATCGACTGGGGCCTTCCTCTTTATTTGTTTAGCATTGTTTCCGGGGGGGAAACACTGTGGTGGATGACTCAGAGCCCGATGAAATACTTCTTGTGGCACAGAGCAATGGCAGCAAGATGACCTGTGACTTTGCCTCTCTTAGATCTTGCCAGTCATTGTTTTCTGCAGTGGTTCTCACCTGAGATTGTGCATCAACCTCCCACTGAGCTGTGTTGAAAGAGAGATTGCAGGGCCTATCCACAGGGCTTCTGGTCCAGGAGATGTGGAATGGGGCTCCAGAATTTGCATTTATAACACATTCCTGTTTGACGAGGGTTGGCATATAGGCACATCTAAATATGCTAACTCATTAAACAAACAAACAAACAAACAACTGTATACTATCCCATCAAATGGAGGAATTGCGATTTGTTTAACCAGTTCTCTGTTAAGGAACATTTATGTTGTTTGGCATCTTTTGTTTCATAGCTGTGATGCAGTGAATAATATATCCTGGTCCACTGAGCAAACGTTCTCTTCGTTGACCTTGATTGACAGAGCTTCTTGATTGACAGGTGTTGTGTGTTTTGCCACCTGTAACACTTAGCTGCTTGTCACCCATCAGCCCACCCAGACTCAGGCCTTGGTTAAACCACCTATTTATGTCAGCTAGAATCATCACAATGAATCAGTTTAATCGCATATTTTAAACACTGATGAAATAACAGAGTGAAGTGGTGGTGGTGGGGTTCAGTGCAAGTCAGCAGCCTTGAATAGACTTGCTAACGTTGTATCATGAAATTTCTGGCCAATAAAGCATAGTGGAGACAGTTATGAGAAAGGTCTTCGGGGAGTGAATCAGGAAAGTCAGGAGTGATGTTTTTGGATTTCTTCCCCGTGTCGCTAAGTTCTTACGTCACTTTAAGGAAGCAGATCTGAAGATGTGGGTATGGTTTTTGCAGACTGGATGAAGTAGAACTTGATCCGCTGAGCAGGCCTTCATGTTCTGTCATGAGACGGGCATATGTATACACATTTATGTGCTTGAAAGTCAAATTATTTTGTGGGGAAGATTCCTTTATCTCCTTTTTACATTAGCCAGAAAATTTGGACCACATCAGATAACGGAGTGTGTACGGCATGTGTTTGAGTGCTTGTGACATTGCTTATGGCATATGTTCTTAACAGTGAGATTATGCATTGGTTTGTAAATGTCCCATTTTCAAATAAATTTTCAAATAGTTTGTACTGATTTACTGTTTCACTAACAATGTTTGAGAATAACTTACATCTTTATCACTGTAGTGTTTTAATGAATTTATTTTTATTAATAGGGATAGGTGAAAGTGATATTTGATAGTCTTCATTTAAGTCCACTTGAGCATCTTTCCAAGTTTCAAAGCTGTTTATATTAACCTTTCTGCAGACCATGCATCTCTTATTTTCCCATTGCACTGTTGGTCTTTTCTTATGATTATTTTGGATTTCCTTATTCCTTGAGGAAATTGTCTGTCATATTTTATCTTCTCAGCTTATCACCCATGACTTTGTGGTGATTCCACCTATGTGCATTTTTATTTAATTTGAATGTATTTGAATTTAAGGTGGTACCTCGGTTCATGAACTGAATGCACTATTCTGGGGAAGATGATTGTGTTCATGTGCATGCAGGGAAGATACCTGTGGTCATGTTCGTCACCCATGTGAAGTTCACCACCAGAAGCAAAATTTTACTGAATGCTTCTGTTTGTGAGCCAAGTTGTTTGAGAACAGAAGCATTCGTGAACCAGGGCATTACTGTATTAGTGGCTCTTGAGTAATAGTAAAGTTTTCCTCATTCCAGGTGATTAGATTATCTATGACTTCATTTTCACTTTTTGCATTCAAATATTTGGTCCTTCCAGAATCTGTTCTAAAAAGTGAAATTGTGCATTTCTAGGTGGCTCCCAGAGCATCCTAATGTCCTTTGTTGAGTAGACTGTTTTCCATTGCTATAAAGTGTCATTTGTATAATTTACTAAGAGGACATGTTTACACATTTTTTCCTGGGATTGGGTGGTCCTAAAGTGGAGAATGTATCCCCATTAGCCACCTATATCTGCTGAGCCCTTGAAATGTAGCCAGCCAAGACGTTTTTAAAAAATGTATATATTATCTCTGTCTGTCACCTATCTATCTAAAATGTCACAGCTATTTTTATCTGTCTTATTAGAATGCTGATGTTTTGGATGCTTTGGGTAAGATATACTATTAAAATTAATTTTGCCTGTTTTTTTCCTTTGTTTATTGTTGCTGTTAGAAAATGTAAAATTCTATTTGTGGTTCACATTATATTTTTATTGTGCCATGCTGCTCTAATCTTTTTCTGTCCCTTCTTTTCAGGTACTGTGCTTTTCTATTTACTGAAACTTTTTTGTTAGTTGCCTATGTTACTTTTCCTTATCAAGTGTTTCTTGGTTATTCTTACAGCATGTTTTTCCATATGAATTTTAGAGTCAGCTTTCTAGTTCCAAAAATATGTTTTAGGGCTTTTTACAAGATCTGTTTCAAATTATAGATTAATTTATGTAGAAATGACAGGTTAGTGATGATGAGTTTCTATCTAACAACAAAGCATGCTTTGCCATTTTTTGAAGTCATTAATTATGGCCCTCAGTAGCACTATCTGTTTTTTTTATAAGGACTTTTCATATATTTCATTTGGTTGCTAGTGCAAATAGGATGTAATATAATCTGACTGTGGTTTTTGCATGGGAATACCATTTTTTTCCCACACTGATTTTGTACTGGACCAGAAAATTGAATATTTTTATTGTTAGCAATTTTTCTTTAGATGTTCTGAGATCTATACGTAAACTAAAATATCTTAGTAAGTAATGGTGATTTAATTTTTCCCTCAAATTTTGTACCTTTTATGTCTAGTTTTTTCTCTTCTTTCTCTTGTTTTATCACATCAGTAATCTGGCTTTTAATGATCAAATATATTGTTTGTTCCCTGGGTTTATTTCTACCCTCCCACAACCTCACTTCATGAAGTTTATACTGTGCTTTTAGTGTGTAGTATTATTCTCTGTTCCTGAAACATTAATCTTAGTATTGTGGCTGCATGATGAGGAGTAGCAAAGAGCCTGTGTGTATATAATGAACTTGCGGAATAAGGCCCCATTACATCTGTGATTAAAAGCATTTTCCTGTCATGCTTGGAACCAAAACTGGGGTAGATGTGAGGATGTTCACTGGCATAAAACAGCTTTCTTTTCTTTTATCTTTTCTTTTCCTCTTCTTTATTTTCATTTTCTTCTTTTCTTTCTTTCTTTGAATGAGGTTGCTTTCTCTGTGAGTGGCTCTTCCGTGAACACTCATGTTTTTGTCATCATGTTATTTTAGGATTCACAGTCTAAAGGTTTCAATAGCTGCTCCGCTGTGAAGCCAAGGTGTGACAGGTCGCAGACTGCCTTCTCTGTCGGGCTTTCATCCTTCAGGATCCTTTTACTTGATGAGCAGTGGCTGCCTGCCAGGCATCATAGAGGGACACAGAGTCAATGGGAGAGCCCGTGTTCTCCAGATACATGCAGACTCACCAAGGAGACAAACCCGGGCACTCAAAGACACCAGGGCAGTTTATGGCCTCAACCAGGCCTGAGGGACATGGGACCACCTGGGAGGCAGTCTCCTCTGGTTCTCTATCTCTTAGGTTGTTTTTTCCCCCCTCCCAAAGCTAGGCAGAGCAGTAGTTTTTAAGCTAATTAACTTCAGACAAGAGTCCTGATCTCTCTCCTGTCTTGATGACTGTGGGCTTGTGTCCCCGCTAGACAAAGGTCAGCTGGAGCTGAGTGGGGTTGCTACCCTTTCTCAGTGAGACTGGAGCTCCTATCTAGCACTGCTGGCCTCCTACATCAGCTGTCCTACTCAGTTGTCTCTCTTACCTTGGCCTTGTTATGCGCTTGACATTGTGACTCTGGTTTCGAATTTTGGGGGAGTCTTTGCAATGTGTGTAAATGATTAGTCTTTAGAACTAATTTAGTCACTTTTTAAAAAATCAGATGCTCTTTTCTTCTGAGCCCACCTGGCTGATAAGTTCCAAATTTGTTTTGTGCAATTTCATTTGCATACCATTATTTGATTTCTCTTGTCTCTCAACTCTGTCTACGGAAATCCTGTCTTTCTTTTAGGCCCATCTTGAGTGATACTTGCTCTAGAACACCTCCTTTGACACTTTAACTCTTTCCTGAATCTCTGGTAGTATTTTGGCTCCTGTTTCCATCATACGGCCCTTTTTAGAGACTGATTTTGCATTGTATTCTTTCCATGCATGAACCACAAACTCCTGGAATTGTGGGGATCATTTGTAACGCATCTTTTTCTCTCCTGTGACTACAGGTTTGATGCTTTCAGCATACTGATTGCTCAACAAATGTTTGGCTATTGATTTCAAGGTAGGGGATAGGACAGAAGGGAAGCTTCAGGGCAGCTGTCAAGTCATGATGTTGACGGGTGGGTGAAGAATTGCCAAAACCTATCAAGTCTCAATTGCTACATGAGCCTGTATCATCCAGGTTTCTCTGGGTATGTTATTTTTTGCAGGAGTACCCACGGGATAGGAAGAGGTATTGAGAAAGAGCTCTCAGAAGAGGAGAGCAAAGAAAGAATGCACATTTAATGGATGCATTTTCTGGCTAGGCACTGTGATCACCATAGTGTGTAGGTGATTTTGTTTAAACTTGATAGCCATATGAGGTAGGTAGTGTTCTCTCTTCTTTTACAATTGACCAGACCTCAAAGTACTTAAGTTATATTAACATGCCCAAGGCTGCGTGGCTGAAATAATGGTGAAGCGGGGAATTGAACCCAGTTCAGTGTGACTTTAATACTCCTCATATTGTTTTTGTTTGTTTGTATTCTAGGACAGTGGGGGCAATTTAGTATTCACATCTACTGGGCAGGCTTTATAGAAGGTTGGATGACTATGAGTTTAATGTAACAGCAGAATAAGCATTGAAGCATCTGATAAGGGGCCCTTTATGAGAGGAATTAGGGTGAGTGATGACACAAACCATCAGAGAATCCTAAGTATGAAAGAGACCTGTGGACCCTCAGCTGAACATCCTCCCTGATGCGGAAACACTGACTGTGACTTAATAGGCAGTTATCCTGCTGCGTTCCTTGGAAAGTTCTGTGGATTGGAAACTTAGGATTCTACAAGACAGAATGTTCTGTTTTGGACAACTTTAAGGGGAATGTAGCCTTTTTATTTACTTCTCTGTTAAAATGAGACCAGGAAGGTGAAAAATGGATTCTAGAATCGTATTTGACTTTTATGAACACATTTCTCTTATAAGGAAGGCTGCATAAAAACTCTACGGCTTTTCCTGGGCCTCATGCTTATAAGCAGAGAGTTCTTTAGAGCAATTTAGCAGAAGCCTGCGTTCCCGGACTGGTCTCAGTGCTGGCCTGCGCTCCTGTGAGCACCCTGCTGTCCTTGGCAGGGACCGGCCTCTGGGTGATTGTTGGGGGTGTCAGAGGACATCTGATACTGGGGGGAAATGATTTCATTTCATGTGGGATCTCATGTAAAAGAAACATAACATCAGAGACTCCCAAAGACTCTCCCCAGCATCCTGGATTTGCAATTGCTGCTGACTGAGCTCTGTGGCTAAAGGTGGGACCCTGTGTGTTTACTGAGGAAAATTGAAAGGACTTTGGCTTTTTGGTTTGTTTTACCCCCCAGAGGTTTCTCTACTTCTTCTGTGACCTCCCTTTACCACAGCTTTTGTCTGAGTCATTTGAGAGATAGAATGCACTTTTCCTGCTGGGAAATGTTATTTCTGATATACTCACTGGAGAGAACTCAGTGGCTTTTAGTCACCTCGGCAGAGCATTCAGAGAAGAAACCAAGAGAGTAGTGGTTTCCCAACCGTCAACCAAACAAAGCCTCCTCAAGCCAGAGTAGGTTGGAGGCAAATAATTCAGGGCCATTTGGCACAATTTTCTTTGACCGTGCCTGGACTTGGGTATCAAAGGGACAACAACACAGTCATTTTTCAGATCCTTGTGTTTGCCCCCCACCCCCATATTTATTTAATTCTTAGTCCCTTTTGGCAAAGGCTCGACAGAAAGACAGTGATGGGAAAGTAAGTCCCAGAGGAGTTGTTAGATGTCCAACAGAGGCAGGAAGGAAGCAGTCCACTTAGTTATGTGAGCTCCTGGGAAAGCTGGTCTGAAGAGCCAAGGAAGTGGCATTCCAGAGCCTGGATCTGGGACATTATTGAACATGTACGTCAAGAAGAAAGCTGTGTTCTACACCCCAAGAGCTGACCAGGAAACAGGTTCATTCAAAGTCTAGATGTCATTTAGGGTGTCTCTTGCTGTTGAGCTCTAGGGATATATTTGAAGATTCCTGAGAAAGTTGATGACCATCTCTTCTATAGAGGGTTTGCACTTCCCCTCCCCCTTCCCATCCCTCAGAATGAGTGTTTGGAGCTGTAAGTCAGCATATTTATGTCGTCTTGAGTGGTGGAAGGTGGTGTGTGCAGCAGTTACAAGGCCACTGTTCTGGAGAGATCTGCATGGCTTTATTCCAGTTCTTCCAGAATCCAACAGTGTCCTTAAGTACATTATTGTGATCTATTTTCCTCTTGATAAAATGAGGATAAAAATATCACTTACTCCACAGTAGTGTTTGAAAGTGAAAATACTTACAAAAAGCAATAATAAGCTCAGTCCCTCATATTCAGATCTTAGCCATTATTACTACCTTAAATGAGACTCTTAGCAAGAAGGGCTGGTGCCTAAAGGTATAAGATTGGCAGAAGATGCCATGGCCAGCACCTAATTTTCCTCTATCTTCACTTCTGATTAGTATCACTCTTCTTTGAATGTAAAAGTCAGTGCCCGAATGCCTGGATTTTCTTTGCGTGAAATATAGTGACAGTTTTGGAGACTAGAGGGAAATAAACAAGAAGCCCAAGAACTGCAGGCTTGCCAAAGCAGGTTCACATCAGGACTGTGGTACTATCAGTCATAACTGTGACAAGTGAGAAATCTCTGCAGTGCGGCCACAACCAGCAGGCATGGCCTGGCAGGCATTATGTCTCCATTCCTTTCTTCCTTGCTCTCAATTTCTCTCTGTGTTGGAGCACATGGAGCAAAGGACCCTAGGGGAGAGGGGGAATTCCAGGACACCTTTTCTCTACCTAAAGATTCTTCTTCAGATGCAAAACCTCAGGGACCTGGACTTTGTTTCATGATGGCATATGGCCTTCTCTTACATCTTAATGTTTCTTGTTCCCTGGCATGTGACCTTGCAGTGGGGAAGATCATGCTGATTTATTTCCTGCTCAAATCATCCCAATTTCTTCAGGTTTTCTCTACAGTGTCTATGCCTCTACAGTGTTTGTGTGTTCTGCTACGGGTTTCCAGCTCCACTGGGACAGGCATTAGTGAGACCATAGGAACCAGGGTGCAGTTGGATAATGAGGGGCTTTGGTTTATAGGGGGTCCTCGGCCCTGCATTTTAGCAGGGTGGATCCTAGCTCATATTGAGACTCAGGAAGGCAGTTGTGCTGGGTAATTTATCCTGGAAGGCTGCATTGGTCTTGGGCTCTCTCAGCTCACCTGCTGCAGAGTTTTGCTGCTTACTATTGTTGTCTTGTAGGCCCTCTGGTCAGCTCCATGAGTTCTGCTGAGCAGTTCCTTTGGTGAACTCTGTTGCAATGATCACTCTATGGAAAGCCTGGAGGTTTAGTGTGTTTCTGCTTTGTGCATTTGCTGAATAGATTTTGTAATAGTTAAAAAAGCAATCATAGGGCTGGGGAATTAGCTAAGCGGCATAAGCACCTCCCTGGCAAGCTCAAGGTTGTGAATTTGATCCCCAGTACAAAAAGAAAAGAAAAAAAAAAAGCACTCATCATTTTCTTTAATTTTTTTTAGTACATGTTTGCAGCACATAATCACACTCATTGTGGGTCTATTGGTTACTTTTCTTTCTTTGCTGATACAAAATACCTGACACCTTAAGGAAGGAAAGGTTTATTTAGCTCAGAGTTTGTAGAAGTTTCAGTCCACATTCTGCTGGCTCCAAGGCAGGATGGCACATAGCAGAGGGGCAACAGTACACAGTGTGGAAGACAGCAACAATAACCAGAGCAAAAAGGGAGGAGTGTGTGTAGAGAAGTCTTTCTGTCCCTTATATTGTATATAGGCCACACTCACTTAAGTGTAGCACACACACCTATAATTCCAGCACTGGAAAATGAATCATTCACAGACTGTAGAAGCTCACCTCCATGACTGCATGAGGCTTTGGGGGGACATCCAGACACAAACCATAACAGTGGGGACTTGGTATATGTCCATAATACATCTTTAGTCTTTTTTTATCCTCTTCTCCTTCCCTCCTTCCCTCTCCCTCATTCCTCCCTCTATCTCTTCATCCCTTTTGACAAAGGTCTATTTACCTGTTTTCTATTATTTTTTATTTTTCTCTTTAACTGAAAGCAGTCATTGTCGATGCCACTGCGTCTTTGCCAGGGAGCTGTGATCACATCTCTCAAAGTGGGACATAAATATCATTAGAGCTCATGTGTTTTTAGTGATGAGCAGGACTAATCTTTGGTGCCATACCCTTATTTCTCACATGAATTTAGATACCAGTGAGTAGAAAATGCTTCATTAAAATTGGTTCATTAACCAGACCTTGTTGTGTACAGCATCATATCAGATCTATGTAATTACTAGGAAGTAGGCTGGGAGGCCTTAAAACCAGATGGATGAAGATTATGGAAGGACTCCCTGGAATGCTTCCTTCTGGTATAAGAGCTTGCTGCCCATAGCATGGTCCATGATCGACTCATCATTATTACCAAGGCACTTGTTAGAAGTGCAGATGAATTTCAGGCCTAGCCAGAGTCATTTCATCAAAGAATCTGGGTGTAACAAGATCTCCATGTGAGTTCTGACTATTAAAGATGGAGATGCATAGTTCTAAGAGTGTTATAGAATTTCATCAAGATAACTGCTCTCATTGTTTGTAACTTGCATGAGCAATAAACAATTCTGAGCTTTGGAAGCATAGGCTGCTGGCTCAGGAAGGAAGCTGGACAGGAGATAAGGGTGGATATATGCTTGGCTTTAAGCAGCACTCAGGGAAATCACATTGGCTTTCTGAACTGTAATGTCTACAGAAGTATGAGGAAGGGAGGCCAATCTGAGCCAGTGTCCATATCCAAAAGGACCCGGAGCCTATGGGTTATGGATAGGTGGCTCCCGGAGTTTATACTCCATGAGGATGCTTCAGCTCCAGTGGACACTGGGTCTGTTTCTGAAGCACTCTTCCCAGAAAGGCAGGTTGCCCCACCTCAGGAGCCTAGTCCAGCTGTTGTTAGTGGAAGTGCAGATGTAAGTACAATGTCACAGTCCCAAAAGAGCAGGTGGTGGGCAGAGGAGGGCAGCCGTTCCAGCTAGAGGCCTGGGATGTGCATAATGGGTCCAGCACCCATAGGAGCAGAGCAGGTCCTGTGGGGTGGAGGCACTGCCTTAGAGGAGATGACAGTGAGGGGAAAGCAGCTTTCTATCTATATTTCTTTGGCCTAAGCATAGGGCTGGGAATCTTCCAGGTGCTTGGTCCAAGTCTCAGAAGCCCAGCGTTTGCTCCACTTGCTGTAGGTGGATTTGTCTCCATTCTGTGCTGGATGGGACAGAGAAGTGAGCCTTGCTGAACCTCACAGCTCAGCTGGGAAGGGAGATGAGAATAGGGCGTGACAGCTCAGTTTTCCATGACACTTCACATCCTGAATGTTTTCATCTCCTCCTGGAACTCTGTCCTAGAATGCACATCCGTCTCCACTCTGCTTTGTTAGAGCCAGGTGAACATGGACACTACTTTCCCAGGTTCCATGAGCAAGCTCTCAGCGTTCACACTCCTCTTTCTCATTTGTGGTGTGAATTATCTGTGGCTGTTATTTGGCCCTGGACATGTACAGCCTTTCTAATATCATGTTTTAACAATCATATTTCCAGCTAGTTGGTCACCTCATTGAAGGCAAGAGCCAGGCTGCAGCCACAGCGCTTTATGTTCCAGGCTGTGGGCAGTGCCCTCCCTGGGTCAGCTGCCAGTCAGTGAGTATCTGATGACAAAGCCGTCTGTCATTTCATTTTACTCTCACTAGTGAGCGCAGTTGGCTCTTCTCCCAGAAGGTCTCTTGAATCCATTCGCTGCTTTCCTCCTCTATGGTCGACATCCTAATCCATCATTAGCTTTTCTCTGGAATTCCCTTGGCAAGAGTCCTGTGTGTGGTCTCGCTGCCTCTGTGTCCCCAGCCCACCCAGTCCATTCTCTGTACGAGCTACCAGAAGGGTCTTTAAGGTGTAGAAATCATACCATGGTATCCCCCTGCCCGGAACCCCTTGATGCCCTTCCTTGGCACTTAGAGTTAAGGCCATTGTCCCTGCTCCTTCGGCCTGCCAGACCCTGTCCTATCTCTGGGCCTTTGCACCTGCAGTACCTTCTCTAGAATGTTCTTGCAGCTCTGTGCAAGGCTGCTTCTGTGCAAACATGCCTCCTCACCTCTGCCCTGAGACCCTCCAGTCTGCCTGCCCTTCCGTGCCTCCCTGCTCATGTCTTTCCTGGAACTCTGTCCACATTGTCATCTTTCATCACTCCAGTCTGTTTCCTTATCTGTTATTTATTTTCTTTCTTTCATTTTTCATTCCTTCCTTCTTCTTTTCTCTGATACTGACAGTTGAACCTAGGACCTTTGCACTATGCTAGATTCCTGGCTCTTTTGAATATTTTATTTTGAGACAGGGTCTCACTAAGTCCTTAAGTTGCCCAGAGTGGGCTTGAACTTCCAGTCTTCTTGCTCAGCCTCCCAGAGTGCTGGGATTATGGGCATGTGCCACCATGACAGGCTTTATTATTTTGTTTCTTAGCTGTCTGTGTTTCCCACCAGAATGGAGGCACCTTGGGAAAGGAACTTAATAGATTTGTTCTTGGCTGTTTTGCCAGTGCCTAGCACAGTCCCTGGTATGAGTTAACGCTCAGGTAATAGCCAAGGAAGGAAGGAAGGAAGGAAGGAAGGAAGGGGAAGGAAGGAAGGGGAAGGAAGAAAGAAAAGGAGGGAGAAAAGGAAAAGAAGTAGGAAGGGAGGAAGGGAGGAAGGAAAGCAGAGAGGCAGGGACAGGGTGTCAGAGACGGAAAGCAAGGAAGGGAGAGACCTTTAATGGCAGGGAAGATTAGGTCTGTGTGACTGGTGTACAGATGGGCCCGGCCCCAGGAAGTGAGGGCAACCCAGATTCTCCTGGCATCTGCAGACTGGAGAATAGCTGGAAGGCTCCCAAGGGGTATTCCAGCTGGAAAACCAATGATGATAGAGCAGCTCAGGGACTGACATTTTGTTAGTTTCCCCCTGATGTCCTACTGAGTCACTGCTGGTTGCCAGTTCCTAGGCTTTGCCAGGGGGAAAGGCCCCTGGGAACAGATGCTGATTTGCTTGTTTCCAGGCACCTGAGCTCACCCCACAGCTGGCTGGCCGACTGAGTTCTCTGGTGGTCCCACCACTTTATTGCTTTATTGAATGAAGGTGTTCATTCACCTTTGGAGCTGTTACCCTTTAGCTGTCACCACGAATGTGATTCTCATTTCTCTCTATCTGTTGCTGAGAAGCGAGAGGTGTTTTCTGTTGCAGCGTTTTACTTTATGGAGGTTAGAGAAGGTGCCGGCGCTGTGTGGCTCTTTTCTGCATGTCGTCCTGAGCGGTTTATGCTCTTTGCTTCTTCATTTTCTGCAGTGGTTTTGCAGGTGGTTCGTCTAAATTTTGTCACAGGGCTTTTCACTGGGCCAGAGGACTTCTTTCTAACTACCTCAGTGACCTCCAAGAAGGTTTTGCATGAACTTGTCCTGGGACCCACTTTACCTGACCTGAAATAATAATTTTTTTTCTTGCTCTGTACAAATGGCCACAAACGTAGCATCTTTAAATAGCATCCCTACCTCACTGGTTGTTTGTTTGTTCGTTTGTTTCAGTACTAGAACCCAGACCCTTCACACTGAGCTACATCTCCAGCCCTTATTTTGAGACAGAGTCTTGCTAAATTGCCCAGGTTGGGCTCGTATTTGTGATCCTCCTGATTCAGCCTCTCAGAGTGCTGGGGTTACAGGCCTGTGCTACCACCCATTTATGAGCCCAAAGTGCCGTAGGTCAGAACTCTGGGAGGACACCACTAGGTTCTCTCTTAGCATCTCAGTTAGGGCTAAAGTTGCAGGAGTGTTCCCATCTGGACCTGGCAGGTCCCTTTCCACACATTCCTGCTGGCAGGCAGATTTTGGTGGGTTTGTAGGAGGTTGGTCCTGGATCGTGGCTGGTTGCTAGCCATGGTCAAGCTCATGTCCGTAAGGCTGTCCACAGTCCCTCTGGCGCAGCACCATCTCAAGGCAGCCACAGCATGCAGATGACTTCCTTTTCAACCATCACCCGGGAAAGTTCTCTGCTTTTGGACTGCTGTGAAAAACTCAGGCCCAGCGAGGTTATCTCCTGGCTAAGGTCAGGCTGCTGCTAACACACTTCTGTCACAGGACTGATGGCTTGTCCCAGTCGCAGTCCTGGGGGCTAGGGAAGGGCATTTTAAGACTTCTCTCCCTGCAAAATGATTCCTGTAAAATTCTAACTCTTTAAACATTCTCAGTCCTTGCTGATACTTGTTCTATTCCTCAGACCTGCCATAGACCAACTATCAGGAATTTTACCTAAAATATTGTCCATCATTTGCTGTTCGTCACTACTTTTTATTTTTGTTAAAGAAGCTAAACTGATGTTTACTGTCTCAGTCCATTTGGACTGTTTATAAACAATAGGAAATTGCTGCTGATGGTTTTGGGAACTGAGGAGATAGAAGGTGCCTCAACCTTGTCTACCAGGGATCCACTTTCTGGTTTGTAAAGGGCCCTCTGTGCTGTGTCCTCACTTGGTGGAAGGCACAAGGGTCTCTCTCAAGCCTTGTTTCTAAGAGTACTAATCTCAGACACAATCTCTGTCCGAAAGCTCTGCCTCCTAATACTGTCATCTTAGAGTTAGCGTTTTACAGTATAAATTTATGTTATTTTGTTTTTGTTTTGTCTTTTTGAGACAGGGTTTCGCTGTACAGTTCAGGCTGGCCTTGGGCTCACCTTGTAGCCCAGGCTGGTCTTGGACTTGCAACGATCCTCCTACCTCAGCCTCCCAAGTGCTGGGATTACAGGTGTGCACCACCACACCTGGCCCTACAATATAAATTTAGAGGGAACACAGACTGCCGTTTTGATTGAACCAGCCACACACACAGCTCTAAATCCTCAGCCTACTGCCCCTCTGGCAACCAGGGGAAGCCAGGTGTTAGCTAACACATCCTTTGGAGAGACTTCTCTTCTTCCTTTGTTCTCTCCTCTGTTCCCTCTTGTAACAGCGAGGCAGCACCTAGGGTCCAGTACTCATGGCTAAGGGTGACAACATGAACCCAAAGGCACCCAGTTCCCCCTGGCAGTGCCAGCTGGATTATTGGCCTCTGGCCTTTGTGCTAAACTAGACAACCCCTTCATGCATTTAGGTCCCAGTGGTAGAGTTTCTTCTCCTTCTAATCAGTCTAGTTATTATCAGTAGTTACTTGAGCTGACTTTTGCACAAGAGGAAGATTCCTGTAAGTTTTTGGTGTCATTGTTCCTCCAGGTTCCCTAAGCACAGGACGAGCAGAGAGAGGACTGTGGTCCCCACAGTGGGCCTCATGGTGCCTCTCAGTGGTGGTTCTGGAGGAGTAAGGGTGAGGGAGCTCATGGTGGTACCAGCCAGCCCACAGCACCCTCTTCCTTCCTGCTTGACCTACCGCAGGGCTGGGTATTTATTTTTCAGTTCTGGATTAAGAAAAAAAGAATGTCTAACGAGAGGTCTGGCCACAGCTTGCCCTTGGCAGAGAAGGTGGGGCTGGGCCAGACAACCAGATTCTGTGACTACAGTGCTTTCCCAGGCAGACAATATTTGTTTCTAAGGCCAGCTCCAAGAGACCTAGGATGGGCTGTCTTGGTTCACTACTATCTGGGAAGGGACCCCAGGAAATAATCTGTGTTTGGCAAATAGATAACAGTTAACTGAGAAATAGTGACCTTTTCTTTTTAAGTTTCTCTAAGGTTGTAATGATGGAAAATAATTATTAAGTCTGCGTTGTTGGCCTCAGGTCCCAGAATGGAAATGGGAGAGGGTATTGATCAGCTCAGTGGCTCTTTAAAGAGCTGCCTGTGTTTGCTTTCATGCCTCATAAGCAAGAAGCCTTTTTTCTGTCTCCATACTTACTGAATTTTAGACGGCAATGCACACAAATACTGCTTTCACTGGGTAAATATTAGGCTTATGATTGAATAGGAGGCTACAGAACAAATCCATCAAATGGAAGGGTAGAGGAGCAAGCTGTACTGTGATGCCTAAGCCAGGCTGGGCAGAGAACCCTTGCTCCTACCCCTGCCCACTAATTTTCACCGTTAGTCTTCTTAAAGTGACCGTTCATGATGGTTGCCATCCATAATGAATGGAGAAAGCAATGATGCCGAGTACCATACAGACTCTATGTCTATTCTATGGTGGAATCCACTTTTATACACCCACCTGGATTTGAGTGGCTGTGATTTTGATACAACAACAGAGTCCTTTTTCCTCTCCTTTCTCTTCCACACAAAGATAGCCCCAGGAATTGTAGTTTGATGACAATCATATGGCAGCTAATATTAACTGAGGATTTGTTATGTGCCAGGTGGCCTGCTAATGTTGTTACACACACTGTCTTTATTCTCATGGTAGAGAGAAGCTCAGGTCCAAGCAGGGTGGAAGCAGAATTTAGACCTGCTTTGTTCTGGAGTGAGACTCTGCTACTTTTTGCAAACCAGAGGTGCTTTTTAGATAAAATCTGGTCTCCCTGGGTGGCTAAGCTGGAGGTCTGCAGTCCCTTCACCCTCTATCCACCACTCATTGGGCTGCTATTCTTTAATAAAACAAACTGCAAACTCGTTTGGGTGATGTGTGCAGCGGGGAGAGGTTGGAAGCCCTGTGCTTGTAACTGGGTTGTCTGGGGAGCTCATCTCTCAGACCCTCCTTATTCCAGGATGGGCCACAGGGCACAGGCCACTCCCTTCCCATTTGTTCTTGCTCCTGTCTGAGCCATACTTCCTTAGAGTGTTACAGATCACAGCTCAGGGCTCCCTCACATGGTTTTTGTTTGCTTTCCATATGGGTGGAAATGAGGAAATCAAGTCTCAGCCAGAAGAGGATTGAAAATAAGGGGCTGACATTTTCATTTAAATGGGGGTATTGTGCTGTTTCCATGGGAGATGGGAGATGGGTCTGAAAAATCACCTGAAGATGCCCTCGCCTTGCATATACTGGTGTTTCAGAGAAAGAGTATTTAAGTGTGCATGACGTGTGTGTGTGTATGCGCACGCGCATGCACACATGCATGTGTGTTGACTGAGGTATGGTAAATACAGATGTGATTATTTCTGTGAGGAGATTCTCAAGATACCAGAGTCTCATTTTATCTCGGTCCTCAGTCGTCCATCCCCATATCTGTCATCAGTACTGGCCATAGCAAATCAGTACTTACTTTGCATTTTACCTTCTTCCTTTGGGAGGAGAGCTGAGATTTGATCCACAAGCAGAGTATATGAGAAAGAAGAGGTCTGGGGGATTCGGAGGCAGGGATCTCTGAGACATGATATCTAGCAGCTCAAGGACAGTCCTTCAGACAGACAGCCGTGTCACGGGAACTGACGAGAGGGCAGGCTGCAGCAGAGGCGAAATGGAACCCTGAGTGTCAGGCTCCTAGGATGCAGGTACACATGAAGCCCAGCTGGAAGGAGCCTGTTCAGGAGCAGTGAGTCTGCATTGTTCCCTGCCTGGCTTCTGGTGGGTAGTCAGAGCCTAAAGTAAGCCCAGGACTCATGTGTCCCTTCACCCAGATCCCCCTGAATTGCCATCTTCTTAGCTAATCCCTTGGTGGCCTTTAAGCACACGTGAGATTCTTCCTGGGTGAATGCTGGTATAACTCAGCTGATTCAATTCTTGTTAGAGAGTTTGCCTCCAAGGAGGTGTCCAAGACTGAGCTGTCCAAGACTGAGCTTTCCGTGCACACAGGAAGCTGATGAGACTTGTTCATCTCCCACACAAAGCTTCTGTCCCTGGTCTCTAAACCCCACTCCCACTCAGAATTCTTTTCAGCATGAAAGGGGAAGTCTGTGTCAGTGAGATGTGACTTGTTCTCAGATGCCATTGCTTTGGAGGGGCTTATCACCTTCACAAGTTCATCTTTTCTGGCCCAGACAACCAGAGGCATATAAGAAAAGGGTTTTGGAAGTCTTTGTCAGTGTCTTTGATTGTGGTATCATGGCCACCTCAAAGTCCTGAATTGATTCAAAACGTTAACCTTTCATGGTCATTTTGATTTTGGGGAAGAGCTATAAAGCCACGCAGTACCCAGTCTAGTGAATAGGTGGATAAGAGCACGCCGTAATGTTTTTATGAGACTGCTTTTCTGGTGAATGTCACTCAGCAGCAGTTCACTGTATTTTTGATCATACTTTTTAGAGGCACTCACAAAAGACTTCCAGAACTGCTTCATAAGGGGGCAAGAACAATAGGATAAGCCCGAAGGGAGTATCTTAAGGGAGATAAGTGGCAATACATCTTTTACTTTTATAACACATTTTTTAGAGTTTAATCGTTCACTGTATATTTTGATCTTGCCATGCATACACTGTTGGTAGTTTTGATCTAACCACACCTAGTGACCCTGACTCGCTTATTCATTATTTTCTCTCATTTATTTTATAAAAACTGGCCTTTTCACTATCAGAAAACTAAAAGCTTAATAACTGAGCACTTTCAAAAATCATTTGAGCAAAAGTGCTCTGGAGGTGCAGGGAAGCCCCAGCCCAGTGCCCGGAGTGGGAGCTGGGGTGCCCTGGCCTCAGTTTCTCCAAGAACCAGCCCATGGTACATCATGGCAGGCTGGTTGGCCTCGAGGAGGAGGAATCCCTGTGTTTGCCGGGTCTGGTCTGCTGCTGCTAGTGTGTGTGTTGGGATGCACTCACCCTTCCGTGGCCTGTGTGTGTCACATGCGCCCTCAGGCTTCATGACTTCTAAAAATATTAACAGTAAGACCAACATTCTCCTTGAGGACTGTCTATTGTGAATGTGCCTTTTGTTTCCCTGGGTACCAGGGAGATACGTTTAGTGGCTTCTGGATTGTTCTCTGTGTATTTATTGAACCATCTTGAAAATTTATATACGTAGAGTTAGAAAGGGTAGGTGTCTGTATGTGAGAGAGCGAGAAGGAGGAGGGGAGAAGGAGGAAACATAATGGCACATCGTTCCTGGCTGAGGTCTCTGGTGAGTGCCCCTGAGCATGATGTGCCATTCTGTCCTTTGGGGGTGTCCTGCTTTGCTCTTGGGGCTTCTTTGGGTGGACAGTGGAAATGGAGCCTGTCTTCTATGCCTCCCCAATCCAGATGTCCCGACTTGCTCTCCACCCTTCCTCTCGGCCTGGGCCATGATGGGTGGGCTCCAATTAAAATCCTCACCCCGTAACCTTTCTGTGGTCACATTCTTCAAGGATAGTTCTATGGGAAAAGTCACCAAGGGCCCTCTGCTCCCAGAACCCAGGATGTTGGGTCTTGTCCTTTGGTGGCACAGGCGTCCCCTGGTGACACACAAGCCCGTGCATTTTGCAGGGGGAGCCAGAGGCCCCTGGACTCTGATCTCCCACTCAGGCTGGGAATAAAGAGCAGGTCAAGCCTGGCTTTGGAAGTCACCAGCAAAAACAACAACAGTGACAAATAAAAAACAAGAAAAACAAAACTTCCTTTCAGTTAACTCCTTGGGGATCCCTGAGGTTATATCCTCAGCCTGTGTGTAGAATATTTTGTAGCTGAGACTTGTGACATTTTGCTTTGGGTGAACATCTCTGATGCAAGCATTTTTCTGGCATAGCAGAAGTTAACACTCTTTCCTTTTGTGTCCTTAATGCAGGGTTCTGTAATCTTTGGGTACCCATGGGCAGATGTGGGGTACTCAGTGATCAAAAGTAGAAAGCAGGGTATCTGTGGATGCCATGTGATTTCTTACTGAGCCCACTACCTGCATAACAATCCAGGTACTACCCTAGTTGAGGTAAGTGAATGGAAGTCTGGCTGGGAGCTGATAAGTCACTTGTCACTTCTTTCCCACATAACCTGCCTTCTACCTAATTCCCTCCACACAATTGTCCTGGTCTTAGTTATGGGACAAGGTAGGGAGATCACCCAGCAGCTTGTTTGCAATGAGTTGGTCCCATATGGATAGAATCTGGGCAATTGTTTGCTGCATTGAGCCAAGAGATCTCAGTTTACCTTCGTGCAGCATAGTCTCTAAATTCTTCAACTGATGTTACCCTCTCACTGTCCCCCTCAGTTCATGGGGTTTCTTGAACAAAAGCCTATTTTCTGGACATGCATCTGCTCCTACTACCAACACCAGACATTGTCTCCCAGGCCTCGAAGGCAGTGCATTCCTTCTTTCTCCTCCTGGTTGCTTCCAAGTGTCTATACAGGAGGATGCCCCTGTCAGGCCAGGGAAGGTGTTGTCAGGGGGAGATGTGAGGGGAAGGGAGGAGGACAGAGGTGGTGAATGGGTCCCACGTGGAGACCACAGCAAGAAGTAAGGATGGCGAAGAACCAAGCAGCAGAGAGGGAAGCTGCCTCAGCGCTGTGGCAAAGGCCATGGCTCACTGTGAATCCCCCCAGGAACACTACACAGTGCCACTGATGAGTGGCCTTGCCCTTCATCTCTAAAGGTGCAAGGTGGGAATCTGCCCAAGGATTCATGAGAAAAGCAGTCAGGATCTCTTGTCCCTGGGCTTGTGTGTTTGTAAAAGACTCTTTTCCTTTGGTTGTCAGGATTTCCCACAGCGGTTTATTTTTCTTACTTGGGAAAAAAAACTTGTCATTCCTCTTGCCCAAGTGAACCACAGATGCATAGCCCTCTTGCCTGCTTCCTGGGAGGGCACTCTGATTGAGGGGACACTTGAGGATGAATGCCAGAATGTATTTATTATCTGGATCTCCCAGATAAGAGGAACGCCTCCTACATACACAATATGCTTGAATATGCATGTTTATTTCAGCAGGCACTTTCTAATAATAAGTTGTATCTCACGCTAGCAGATCCATGGGTTTCTGAAAATACTGTCACTTCCAAATGTTTCCATCTTTCCCCTGAACATGCTTCCTCAGCTCCCAAGTGCAGTTTGGAGGTAGTCAGTCTTGAATGATAATCCTTACTAGGCAGATGCCCAGGGCTGAAAGAGAGTGGCCTGGCATGTGTGAAAGTGCAGTCATTTGGATAAATGTATCCGAAGGCCCATGCATCAAAAGAGGGGTCATTAGCTTGTGGCACTACTGGCAGGTGCTGGAACTTTTAGGAGGTGGGACCTGATGGGACAAAGTCAGGACCTGTGTGCCCTTTAAGGACATACTGAGACCCTCACCCTTCCTTGCTCTGTCTTTACTTTCCGGGTACCATGAGGTGAGCAGGCCTTCTCTGCCATACCCTCCCACCATGGGCCCAAGGGAGCAGTGGACTGAACCCTCTGAAACTGTGAGCTAAAGTACACCTTTCCTTCTTATAGGCTGTCTAGCCTAGGTGTTTGTTAGAGTGCTGGAAAGCACAAACAGAGTTTTCTCAGTTTGAGCCCCTGCCTAAGAGCCTGGGAATCAACCCTCTAAAGAGTGTGGGTGGTTTTCTGCTGCTGAGCTCACTGTGCTCGATGTTCTAGGAGGAACAGAAAAAGCAGCGTTGTTCTCAACCAGTGGAGGTGCCAGCCATGCCTTCCATTGGGTGTGCTGCTGTCCCCTCCTGGGCTTGTCGTCCTGACCACCCTGCAGCCATGGGCCCTTTCCCTCATGGTGCAACTAGTGTAAACAGCTTGGAAGCTGATGGGCGGATGTGGGAGGAGGACCCCCCCCCCCTTTTCTTGAAGTGGGAGTTTATATCTTTTTTTTTAGAAGTAACAATTTGTAGATTAATGAGCAGCTTGGCATAGAACAGGCTTTAGGGACATCCATTCTGACTCCCCCAGATTTATGAAGAAAAGTTGAAGAGAAAAGGTAGGGATGGTATTGGCAGAACTTCCTCTCTGTTCAGGGTCATCAGCTCTCGAGGTGTCTAAAGACATGCCTGACTGTCTCTAGGCCTTTCTTTGGTCATCCATCTGGGTATCCTTCCTTCACACGAATCTTCTTTCTCTCCCTCCTACTTTCATCTACACAACATCTCTTGCTGGTATTTCTCTACCCTCTGGCACATTAATGGCCGAGCATCTTACATGAGCACTCTGTGCATGTGATGTCATGCCAATTTATAGTCTTTTACTTTCACTTCTTTCTGTCTCTTTCCCCTTTTAAGACAGGATGACTATCCAATTGATACTCTGATAATAACTAGCTTTGTTGCTGTTTTCTAGCATTTGAGAAATATTTTAATTGCTTCTTTTAAATCCTTACATTCCCCAGTGGTCATCAGTATACACCTGTGGGGGTGGTTGATGGGAATGAGTGTTCAGTGTAACTGTGAATCCCCCCAAAAAACTGTGAATGCCCCCATCCAGAGATTAGCATGTTCGTGATGGGCCCATAATTTGTTTATTTATTTATTTATTTATTTATTTATTTATTTTTAGTACCAGGGATCAAACTCATAACTTCACGCTTGCCAAGCAAGTGCTTATGCCAATGAGCTAAATCCCCACTGTAGGCCTATAATTCATATGCACTGCCAGGTTGCTCTGTAACCACTGGTGATATGGTACACGCATGATTGTCCCTCATGCATGAGACAGTTGTGCATGTACCACTGGTGGTACATGAGCAGGCAGAACCCTGTACCTGCTCAATGGATGGTCAGAAATGTAGCACCAGCAATTTGAACCTGCAGGAATGGGTTGAGTTTGCCCTTATTAGCTCAAAGTTTGTAACTTTAAGCTAGTTTGAATTGTGTGTTTGTGCTGCTCTCCTGTGGCCTAGGAACTATTCTGATGTGGCAGTCAGCACCCTCTCCATGGTGAGTGCAAAGGTCAGCCTTGGGAGACCATGGCTCAAACACATTTCCCTTTCTGAGACAGGAACAACCACCTTTGGAATGACAATGGAACTGACATCCTCCAAGAAAAGGTACATGTGGGCCTTGGAAGGAAGGGACAGTATTACCAGGACTGTCTGTGGATTTTTGTGGGCTTTTACCTCGAGGGTCTCTTCCATACACAGAAAGATGAAAAGCCATATCTTAACATCCCTGCTGGTATAAAGATGAGTACAATATGGACTGAATTTATTATTATGTATTCTTTTTTTTTCTTGTGATTTAAAAAGAAAACATCTTTGTTTTTATGGTGCTGGGCATGGAACCCAGGGCCTTGTGAATGCTAGGCAAGCGCTCCACCACTGAGCTATGTCCATTCCCCCTAGAAATCATTTTCATGGGCCTCCATGAAAGAGTACTAGGCCCTGGCCCCAAGGCTATGAGATTTCTGCCCCAGGACAGGATGGCTGCACCTTTGCCCCTGCCTGCCAGGGTTCTGGAGCACTTACCTTCCAGCTTGTGCTGATGAGTCGGGACACAGGGGCTTGTTCTGTGGGCCTGGAGTTCTTGTCACCTCAGAGACTTGGCAGAACCCTGCATCTACCTGTTACTTAGGGTTGCAGGTTTAGGTTTGTGGGGATAGAGATGAGAGAGGGAGAGTTTGTTACAGGAAACCAGCAGGATTTTGAGGTGGTCCAGGTGACACACTCTGGCATGAGCCACAGAATCCATACATCCCCCCTCCAGCCCCCATAGAGTACTGCAGTTGCCACAAGGTGACAAAGCAGGTTTCAGCCAGTTGACTTTGAGTACACTACAGAGGAGGAAAGGTTGCTCTGGGTCCAGGTGACCTTCAGGGAATGACTGCCTGTGTCCCACTCCTCTGCACCCTAGGTCAGAGACCTGAGAAGATAGAAACCTCCTGCTGGCCTTGAAGAAGGGAGTGGCCATGGTATGAATGCTGGTGAAAGGGTCCCCTGGTGAGACTCCAGGACACCTATAGGGGCTGGGAAGAAAAAAGGAATCCTTATGCATAGACACCAATTTCCTGCCATGGATATATTCATTATGTATCAACAACATGTTCTAATAAAGAAACAGGGATAGAAAATGAGCAGGAAATGATATGTATATACAACTTCCCCAACACAAATGTGACTGTAATGTATCATACACTCACACTAACAAAAATATGGGGACTTGAGTCCTACATCGGTAAGAAATCAAGTTCTTCTAACAACCGGTGTATTAGAGGAGGATCCCAAGCCTCAGATGAGATCCCAGGCTTGCACCAGGCTTAAATTTCTGCCTAGGAGACTCTAGGCAGAAGATTCAGACTAATCTAGCCCTAGACTCTCAACCATGGAAGCAGAGCTGACAGGCACAGGCTGCTTTAAGTCCCTGGATTTGTGGTAATTTGTTACAGGGCACTGGGAACTGTATGCAGGTATGTGGTCTGTCTCACTTGGGTGGTTTGCTTCAGAATTTGGGCTTAGGATGGACAGAAAGGGTGGGGCGCAAAATATCAGTCCTCACATCTCCATGGCAGGAAGCAGGGAAACATTCTCTTAGAAGCAAGCTCCCTCAATGCCATCTCAGCTGCCAAGTCTTCATCAAGCCCAGATGAGTTGAATAATTAATTCTGCTCCAAGCAGAGAGATGCCATGGATAAAGCCCTGTTTTTTTTTTAAATCAAATATGCTTTTCAAAGGCACAGCTTTTCCTTTGATGTGATTTGCGTGCCATTGCCTGCTATTTCCTCTGCATAAAAATGCACAGAGATTTCCATCCTCACCTAAAGCTAGGCCCCCTTGTCTCCTGCCCCTTTTGAGTCACTGGGCCTGATTTTGCCTTTTCCAGCAGGCAGGCTTTGGGCTAAATACCCTGTGAAGCAGTTCTGTTTCACAGAACTGTCCATTTAGGAAGCTGTCCATTTAGGAGCAGTTAGGAAGAGGCATAAAAGCTGTTTCCAGAAATAGTTTGAGCTTTGAGATCTGGGTGGACGAGGTCCAGTGGGATGAGGTGCTCTGGCTGGGGTTGGGGTGGGGAGCTGAGAGTGAGATGCGGCAGTCACTGTGCAGTGTTGGCTCTTTACCTCCCAGTGCCTTGGTACCGACACTCTGCTTCCGCATCCCATCCTTTAACCCCCTTTAAGCCCAGTAGATTGCAGGCAGTGTCTTGCTAAGCCTGAGGCTATCTTGACATTTGTAAGGCTCATCTTTGCCTGCTGGTCTTGTGTCATTGATGCTTGTCTTTGAGCGCTCTGATGCCCATTCCCTTGATGATGGTTTGATAGCCCACGTGGTGCCAGGGATATCTATGTCCTATGGAGGACCAAATTATGTCCTGTCTTTCATTCTAGGCCATCTTTAACAGTACTAGTAGTATGTGTCAGTTTTCCAGCGCAATTACGGAACAGAATATAAGAAAAAAGTGACCATTTTATTTAAAGGACATGGAGAAGAGCCTGCAACTGGCAGCGGTTTGCCTTTCTCCTCTGCCTGGATATGAGGGTGTGGGGTATATGTGACCTTTGACCGGATGTGCTGCTTAGGGCGGGTGTTGATGATGTGCAAGGAGCTGATTGGAATTTTCTTCTCACACATTGGGAAAGGAAGGAGGAAGATGTAATCAGGGAAGAAGGAGGAAGTAACCATCAGGGTAAGCTTCCCCGATTTGGCCTTCCACCATGTTGAACTACCACTATAATGTCCTGTAATTTATTCTAGGGCAAAACTCTTTCAGTATATGCTGGTTTATTCCTGCATCCTAGAGGCCCAGTTTTCAGGATGGGAATCTTGGGTTAGCTTCATCGGTTTGTAGGACAGTGAGTTTTTTGTGTGTGTGCGATCACATACATGCCAAAAATAGGGTAAAGTTGGTGGCTCTGTTCTCTGGGATTTTACACTGACCACACCCAGTGGAGCAGTGACTGCCATGCAGGGCAGTCACGGGCTTTTTCTGCTGAATACAGTGACTCACAGTTTAAATGCCTGCTTTGGGCATGGGAGCGCACAAGCTCCATGGTTGTATGTCTGAGGTGGTTTTTTTTTTTCTGTTTTGGGGTGCAAGGTTGAGCCCAGAGTCTCATATGGAACTACATCCCCATCTTTTTTTATTTTGAGACAGACTGCCATTAAGTTGCCTAGGCTGGGCTCGAACTTCTAATCCTCCTGTTTCAGCCTCACAGAGTGCTAGGATGATAGATATTGCCGCCATGCTCAGCTTGATGTTACTTCCTGAAGTCCCAGTTGTCTCTGTATCTTGCTGGTTGCCCACCAGAAGCAGCATGGTGCCCGGGGAGTGGTGGGATTTGGCACCCAAAGGATCCTCATTCAGATCCCACTTGTGCCTCTCCTTCATATTATGATGTAAAATGAGTCACTGGTTTCAGCAAATGTAAAATAGCAGTTTTATTAGTTTGTTAGACCAGTCATGGCAAAGTATCACACTGAGTGGCTTAAATGACGGAGATTTATTTTCTCACAATTCTGGAGACTGGAAGTCAGAAACCAAGTTGCCGACAGGGTGTGTGCCTTCAGAGGGGAATGAGGGAAGGATGTGCCCGGGCCTCCCTCTACATGGTCACCCTGTCCCTATGTCTTCACTTTGTTTTCCCTCAACTTGTGTCTTTGTGTCCAAGTTTCCTCTTTTGATGAGAATACCAGTCATATGGATTGGACCCTCTGCAACCTCTTTTTAATCTAATCACCTCTTTCAAGACCCTCTGTCCAAGTACATCTACATAATGATGTCTTGGGGGTTAGGTGGTTCTACAACATATGCCTTGTGGTGGGGAGGGTCATGGCTTGGCTCAGGACAGGAGTGAGGATGCTCCCTGTACGCTTGTCTCACCGGGAGACCTAGGGGAACAGATGCAGTAATGCGAGAGGGGGCACGTCAGAGGCCAAGCATGTTAGTGACCAGAGAGCTTGTGCAGGCAGATGTGTTTTCCTGTAATTTTAGAATCAATATTAGGTATATTTCTTTCCAAACCTATCCATTTTCTCTGCCTCAGTTTCCCCAGGCCTGACTCCTTACCACAGGTTATGGAAACACATCTCTTGAACAGGTCCACTGTGCCTGAGACTGTCTAGGACTGGCTCCTGCACAATCTCTGTCTCTGCCTCTGTCTTTCTCTCTCTCTCCTCCTGCTTCCCTTAGAGTCAAGAGAAATCATTTTATAATTATCAGAGCTATAGAGATGGGTAATAAGCCAAACCTTAGCTTTGCACCTCTGCAGTGCTGTGATAAAGATCTCTTTCCCAGCACTGGTAATAGAAGGGCCAGTTTGTTTATTATTTCTTTAAACCATGGGTTTTATAGAATAATTACCTTCTTGGTTTTTGCAGTCTCTGCCTGGTATAACTCCAAGGAATAAATACATGTGTATGGTAAATTCTACTTTAAGGGTGATATCCATAGACCTTTATTTATGAAAGTGACAGATATTTGAGGCCAAAAGCTTCAGCCACTTTCCTCCAAAGCCCAGCCCCAAATAAAAGTCAGTTTCTCATGAAAGATATATTTTCTTTGCTGTTCTGAACATTGAACAAAGAATAGTATTGCTCTGAACACTGGTCCCTAAAGCTTCACCTGCCGAATGTTAATAGGTTTTATATATAGCCAAATAATGTAGGATGAACTTATGTTCCTTGCTGTGGGGTTTCCAGGAGTCATTTTCTGCTTATGTGCAGACTTCACCAGTATGTTTGCCATGGAATCCTGTCCTTTGAAGCATCTCATCATACAGGAAACTGTGGGGCTTAGAAAAAAATGAGTCACCAAGGAGATTTTTGTTCTCACAGAGACCTGCATGTTGTCTTGGTCAGGTGGTAACAGTATCTCCAGGAAGCACCGAGAATGGTAGCATAAACAGCTTTACTGTATTTTGGAGTGCAGAAAAACAATGATTGGGCCACAGTAGACTGTTAATGTTCTCTAACAAGAATTTCAGTAGTTTGATAGTTGAGGGAAGCAGAGAGGAAGAGAATTCCCTTGTTTCAAGCTGCAGGCCCATGTATTTTTCTGACTGGCATATGCTTTCACTTTATAGGAAATAACACTCACATGTCCCCAAGGTTGACTGGAGCCATTTTTACTCTACCATTTTATATGTATCTGTAGGCATAAATATGAACAAGCATAAAATTAGTTTTAAGTTAGGCCTCACGCTTTTGGCTCTTCATGTGTCCTAAAACCAAAAACTTGTCAGTTCAAATTCAAATGAAAAATCGATAAAATAAGAAAAACCCATATTTTGTAACATGACAGGGAGCATTTTCCTGGAAGTAGCCTACCAGTTGCAAGATGCCAGTGGTCTTTGCTTCTGTGAGCAGTTCCCTGGAGTCCCGGCAGCTGTATCCCACGAAAGCTGCTGGTTGGGTAAACTCGCCAGGTGGAGTTCTAGAACCATCTGAAGACCTCTGTCCCTTCTGCAGGGCTCCGTGGAGTCCTGTGGCCTGCCCTGGGCTCCGGCGCAGCCTCTGTCTGTGGAGCCTGACCCCGGGCTTCTCCCATTAACCTTAGCAATGAAGGCAGTGTCGCTCGGTGCCCACTCGGTTGTGAAGACAAATGCAAACAAAGGCACTCAAATCCAGCAGTAGGGATGTTGGTATTATTTTTCACAATATCATTTAAATGAAAATATAAAATTTTAATAAAAACTGAGAATGTGTCCTTGGATCCCCATAGGAGAAAGCCTGTTTCAGGTGAAAGGCTTTGTAGGTTTAAGATACAGTGGTCCGTGGAGTGCTGCAGGAGCTCTGTGGAGTTCCTCAGATTGTGGGCAGGATTTTTGTATGTCTGTACCTATGCTGTAGGAGGTTTCAAAACAGCCATAAATTCTTCCCCTGTTGGCATCCCTGCTCTGACGATGTGACCCTGGAGATCCTCCCAAGCAGAAGCATTGTCTGTTTATGCCCCCATTCAGTCTGATGTCCAGTGACTTGCCTTGGTCCACGGGATGGCAGCAAATATTGTGTAAGCAATTTTGACAAGTGCCTGATACCGAATGCAAAGTTTATGAATGAGCTCAGTTTAGCCCACTGGAGGATTAGTGGCTTCATGGAGAAGAGTCAGTGTTTCTCAGCCAGCAGCTAGCCAGCTCCTGGCCCATAGCCTGCTGGCTGCCAGATGAGTGTGCCACCCCAGACCATCAGCCTATGAATGAACCCCCCTGAACAGGTGCACAACTGAGCCCTGTTCATTAAGAGCAATAATAACTGATCGCTGTTTGAAGCTACAGAGTTTTGGAGTGTTTTACTACATTGGCAGGAAGTTCCTGACACACATGCACTTTCTTTTTTCAACCCCAGCACTTTCTCATTTTTTATTTTGAGATATTCTTGCAAACTTGTATACTACCTGCCTCAGCTTTCTGGAGTGCTGGGGCTATAGGAATATACCATCACATCTGGTTTTTACATGCATTTTATAGGAAGAGAAATCTTTAGGGTACTTTAGAGGGGGCTCTGATATGCTCATGTCAGGAAAGATCAGGAAAAGTTGCCTGAGAAAGAACTGGCTGGAGGCTGTCTAGTTGTTGAGAGATCAGGAAAGGGTTGAAGTGGATTCTGTGGGTATATTTTAGTCTAAACCTAGGTCTAGGACTTAATTAAAAGTCCCAAGGAATTGTTGAGGATGAGTTAGAAAACAAATATGTTGTTACAGTTAGGTACTTGTTTCTTTGTGCTTCTGTTACTTTAAGGAAAAGTTTATTTTGAACTGAAAGAAAAACATAATGGTTTAGAATAGTGCCAAGCCAGTGTCTCTCTGTCACCTATGCTAAGGGCCAAAAAGCTCTCTGGAGTACAAAAAATGAGCCACCTACCTGCAATGACTGTCAGAGGGCTGTCTCTGAACGTAGAGTTGTATCTTTACAGAACTGTGTGGTACATCGGCTTAATTATGAATAGTAATTTAGCACTGGGGATAGGAAAAGGTTTTGTCTCTCAGAACATAGATAGCATCCTTACATAGATTAAATATAGCTAGAAGGCCTTAATGAATGGCTCCAGTGTGCAGCTTAGGCTGCATTCATGGGGGAGAGGAGAGGAAGCAGGAAGACCTGATCATGGGAGATCCTGGTAAAGAGGTCTTACCTTAGCGGGCTGCCTGCTCTGTGTTTGTTCACTGGGAATGGGGGTGCGGCGGAAGCTCGCATGGCCTCAGACTCACATCGATGGCTATACTTGGTCTTCTGGAGCACAGAAGCGTGGAGTGGCTAAAAGTCACGCATTTTGCCACTGACAGGAAAGTCTGAGTCACTGAAGACTTTTCTTCTCTACTCTGAACTAATCCCTCCTTCCTCCGGATTACCCAGATCTTTGTTCTCTGTGTAATGCAAAGTATTTTTTCTTGTTTTGGAGGTTTTGTATGTAGCTCATTCTGGTAAACCAGTGGCATCTGTGAACAGTGACAACATCTGGGGGACACACTGAGATGGCCAAAAAAAAAAATCTGAAAAGTTACTCTGCATTATGTTTCTGAGATGTCAGAGGAGGACAGAAGGGGACACATTGGGTCCACTGTGGGCTGGGGTACTCAGAAAGGCTTCCTGGAGGAGAGAGTTCAACTTCTTCAGCTAGGATGTCAGAAGCCTCAAGTACAGGCAGATGAAGTGAAACATTAAAACCTGTTGTACTGCTTGGGTGTAATATTGTTTTAAGGGGAGACCAGTGAGCTGGGTTAGAGATGGCAGTTCTAGACAAGAAGAGTTATGCTTCAAAAGCTGGTTCAAACCTGGGGCTTGGAACTGTCATTCTCCTTGTCTTTAGAATCCTGTCTGTGACCCAGGATCCTCAAATGTATAGGCAAACTGAGGCAAAGAGGAGCAAAGTGGCCTGCCAGCAGAGCCCGAGGCAGACTGTGCTTTTTGTTGCGGCATCTACTCTGTGTCCTCATTTGCCTTGAGGCTGGCCGTTTGTCACCCCGAGCCAGCCTGGGCCTGGGCAGCAGGCCGTGCTGGGCTCCCTCAGAGAGAAGGTCATCTGTTATGTAAACATCATCCATATTCCGGCTGATGATCGGGGCGACGTTTAATTTTCCCATTTTGTGGAGTAATTTAAGATTGTGCTATGAGTGTCATTATTTTGGCAACTTCTCAGTCATAAAAACATCAGTTACTGAACGTCGTCACCTCGTGAGTCTGGGTTAAGTGAGAGTGAGCGAAGACCGACACAGACTGCCTGCAGTCCCCTCTCCATCAATGGCTAGGGTGTGTGGAGGGTTGGGGGAGAGGCCCCTCTTCAGATCCCAGGTCTCCTCTCTCCTGGGTGCAGCAGCCACCTTGCTTTAGCTGTGACTGGCAGGGTGCACCAGTTAGTCCCCTAACTTCCTTCTCCGTTTAAGTGACAAATCTCACTTAAGGACACTGCTCTCCAGGGGCCCCAGAGGCAGGGTGAAGCCTGGGAGAAAGTTTAACCAACCCCACCCCTCCCATTAGTGTGATGGCAGGTGCTTGTGGATTTGGAAAGGGTTAGCTTGCCCCTCACAGACTACGGGCATGAGAACTTGATCTGCTGCACCTCCCCTGGCCGTGTCACCATGAGATGCCCCGGTGGGGAAGCACCAGAGTGAGGTGATGTGAAACAGACTGAAGGTCACTGTCCGGACCTGGAGCAAGTGCATTAAGCTGCCCTCAGTGGGGATTGGGGGCTGCAGGGCCCATATTGCCTGCAATTGCTGGTATTTGTCCAGATCTGCCTTGCATGGGACTTTAGTGTGTCATTCTAGCCTTCACCTTGGGAGCCGGCAGCCCTCCCAAGGCATTCCAGCTTGTTCCTTTGGCGATGTGTTTCTTCTGGGGCTCTGGAGACATCAGCAACCATCCATTGTTTCCTCCAGCCTGTACAGAAAACCACAGTGAACAGCATCTGGAGTTCATCTCTGGAACAAGATACGCACATAGTGTTTTCGGAGCTCTTTTCGTTCCAGTGTAACATGTATTGCAGACATGGTTTCCTACCGTTGCTTCCTGTCCCCCTGCTTTTTCATTTAATCTCTCTCCTTTCCTTTCTTTGTGTGGGCTTTTCAGAGAAGGTGGAAATTGCTTTTTTTTTATTTTCAACCAGGGACTGGCCCCAAACCATGCATAATAATAGTCATAATAGTGCTGATACTAATTCATTGTAAGGCAGTGGCCACTTCCAGACTTGTGGCTCCGAGTGGGTTTTGGCCCCTGCTTCCTGCTGTCCACTCTTGACTCTTTGTATGGAGCTGGATTAGGAGAAGCAGAGGCAGATGGGGAAGGAAGGGCCAGGAAAGGGGTTTAGGGGAGAGAGGTGAAGGAAAGGGGCATTGTTGTAACTTGGGAAGGAGTCCATGTGTTTGGTGCCTTAACGCTTGGCACCTGCAAGGGGGCATAGCAAAGCTGAAATGTCCAAAGCCCCAGCAACCCACCTGCAACACTGTGGTGGGCTGGGGAGGAGGTTGACACATCGGACCCTCAGAGCTGTGATGGGAAGTCAGAAACTGCTTGTACCAGCCACATATACTCTGGAAGGTGAGTGTATTCTCACCTGACCCATGTCATTGGCTACCAGGATGGAATAAGGTCCTGTGAATAGAAAAGCATTGCTTATTTAAAAAATAAAATAGCCCCAGAGATGTCAGAAAGAGTATCAAGTTGAAAAGTGGACTAGAAGGAAAGGGTCTTGGTCCCTCTTGCACAGGCTGATGCTGTGTTTGTGGAAGGTAAAGAGCTTCAGCATGCCTCTGCTTACTGTGTAGGTACCAGGGAGCACACAGGGCTCCTGGGAAGAGACGTTGTGGTAGCCCGGCTGGCCAGGGTCCACCCTGTCCAGCAGACACCTTCTGACTTCCCCCATTACCATGGATGTTATGATGAAGCCACCAAAGCAGCTGGGGTTGGCCCTTGATTTCAGCGGGAAAAATTTCTCTGTTTCCTTTACCAGCTTTTGAGAGTGGAAAGTGAGGAATTTGGGGAAGCCCCTCAGGAGTCAGAAAGGAACCTCCAGGGGCAAGTGCCTGGGCTCAAGGCAGGTGGAGGGTGTGGCCAAGTGTGGGGCTATAGAAGGAACTGTCCAGGCACCCCTCCGAAGATTCTGCAGCACCCATATCACACACCTGGACCCCTCAAATGGACATATGGAGCCAGGGGTGTAGCTCAGTGGCACAGCATCTGCCTGGCAAGCATGAGGTCCTGAGTTCAATTCCCAGTACAAAAACATACAAAAATTAACACTTATAAATTATACATGTTAATGAGGTTCAGTGTGATGTGCCCACTCTTGCACACAGTGGGCACTGGTTAAATACATTCCTCCCTGTCCACTGCCTGGCCCACCTGTTAATTCCTGGTAATCACTATTCTACTTTCAGACTGACTTTCTTTTTTAGTTTCCAAACATGAGAGAGAGAGAGCATGTGATACTTGTCTCGCTGTGTCTGGCTTTTATAGCTTAACATAATGTGTTCCACTTTTATCCAATTTCCTGCAGATGTCAGAAATTCATTTTTTTGTTGGCCGAATAACTCCTTTGTGTACATATACACCATATTTTCTTTACCCATCCATCTGCTTGATGGGGCAGCAGACTCCACGCTTTAGCTATTTTGCATGCTGCCTCCATAAATATGAGGTCCCTGCCTTTCTGAGGGCTAAATGTTTGGTGGAGTACGTGGTGGTGGTCAGTGCAGGTGGACGGGGACATGGTGGCATACGATGTGTCCTGGTCTAGCTTTTAAAAGGGCAGCTTTTAAAGGACAGTAGGGTGGGACCTTCTTAGTGTCCTTCCCCCATCCTTCCCAAAGCACCGATATAAATCAGTACAGTCAGTAGAATACTGACTGAAAAAGTGGCAGAAAGATCCAAAGGGGAAGGAGACGTTGATGTTTTTACTTTTCCCTAATTTCCAAGCTTTTGCTTAAGCACCACTTAAGCATCTCAATCCATGGAACCCACAATCTTTACATTTAGTCTCAGGCTTGTGTGAAATGCTGATGTCTCCTGGCACCAAGCGACTGAGGGAGGAAGGCTATAGACTGTAAATGTGACATTTTTCTTCTTAATAGTATCATTACCTGAACATCTTATGTTTTAGTCCATTGTTGATTAGCTTATTAGGCTTGGTTAGTTCATTATGGCCTCTCTCTAAGAAAAACTTCATGAGGATACAGGACTTGGCTCTTTTGTACCCTAGGACCTCGAAGAGTCCTGGTAGACAGTTGATGCTTAATTAAAAATTTACTAAATACAAGAGAGCAGGCAGGCTGTCTTCTGAGAGAGGGTGTCACAACAGTGAAAAGAGTCTGCATTTCCAGCATTGCTCTGTAATAATTCTGGGAGCTTTGGGGTCCTGTGTACCCTGAATCTTTCTAAAGTGGGGTTTCTCAGCCTTGGCACTGTTGCTATTTAGTCTGGCTGTGCTTTGCTGCAGATCTGTCCTGTGCATTGTGGGGTGCTGAGCAGCATCCTTCATCTCTATCCATGAGAGACAGCAGCAGAGCTGCCCACAAAAATGCCCATTGCCCAATGTCTAGGGGAAGGATACAGAATACCCAGTTGGTTGAAAATCACTGTCCTAAATTAAAACCAGCATCCCTCCCAGCTACATCTCCTCTTACAGGATGGGCCCCATTGAATATGCAATTGCAGCTCAATACGAAGGCTGTGCATTTCTCTGGTAATGAAGTGGTTCTCTGTCTGCATCTTTCGCCCTGTTCTGCATCAATCACATTATAAGAGGCGGAAAGACAAAGGAAGGAAAATCGGCCGACGCACATTCATAGTGAGATGCGTTTTTTATGGTGCCACAACTCCTCAGATGTCAGTGGGAGACGTGGAATTAGAAATAATTAAAGCACATAAACAAGCAGGGAGCCAAGGCTGTGTGGCCATGGCCCATCACAGACACCAGCTGTCACTCGGGGGTGGCTGGAAGGTTTCTGCTGGGGGCGGCGGGTGGGGGGTTGGCTTGTGCAGAGCTCTTCTGTGCTCAGGCTTCTGTCCAATCTGTGGTGCTGGCCTTGACCGTGACGCGGCATGGTGTGACAGGAGAATGAGCCCCAGGCTTTGCAGAGGGCCCGAAGGCGGGATGGGAGGCCTCAGACAGGGCTTGGGGGCTGCTTTCTTCCTTTTTAATGGAGGTGAAATGAAGCATTGGCACCCTTATTAAAGTGCCCTGCAAAGGTTTGGGACGATACCAATGCTGCAGCCCTCAAGAAAGGGCTCAAGTCTTCAGTGTTAACATTTACAGTAACCAGGGAGGGGAAGATGGGCTGAAGGGAGCAGAGGGCATTAGGAAAAAAAGAGGAATCTGAATATGTCATGTATGGATACAAATTCCCTATGATGAAGACAGTCATTATGTATATCTAAAATGTACCAATAAACAATAAGAAATTTTAAAAAACATTTAACAAACATTTGTAGTAATACCTCAGTTCATGAATACTTTTGTTTGTAAATAATTCAGTTTACAAGTAAACACTGGGCAAAATTTCACTTCTATTCACAAACTCTGCATGGGGTGCCAAACATGACCACAGTCATCTTCCAAAGGAGGTGCCAATGTAGTTGTAAAGAAATAATAAAATAAGGTCTCTGAATCTTAGATTCTCTTTCTTATCCCTGGTTATCATGGCCATAAGAAAGCAAGACGGGATATGTATATATGTGTAGTGTGTGTGTGTGTGTGTGTGTGTGTGTGTGTGTGTGTGTGTTTACCGTGCCTATGTGTGTGGTGTGTGGGTATGGGTGTGTATGTGTATATATGTTTGTGGGGTGTGTGTAGTACTTGTATATGTGTGTGTATATATGTCGTTGTGTGGAGTGTAATACTACATATGTGTGTTGCATGCCTGCGTGATTTGTATGTGTGTGTATGTGCACGTGTGTTTGTGTGTGTGTGTGTGTGTGTACGACACAGCCTGGCATACCTGTTCTGAAATTGCTTCATGCAAGAAAACAGTGTTTGTATTTTCTTATAAATGGCTGCATTGCTGTGGTTTGATTGTAAGCTTTCTCTCTCATAGTAGAGTCACATTTCAAATGGGAATGCCTATTTGTTTGGAACTCTTTTTCCCCAGTGCTACATTTTTCGTTTGTATCCCTTCAAAATGCACCTGTTGAAATCCCAACCACCAACATGGCTTTAGGATATGGGACTTTGGTGGTGGGGTGTTTAGGTCATGAGGGTACAATCCTCATTGAGTAAGAGCAGTGCCCTAATAAAAGACACCTGAGACCCTTTTCTCCTTCTACCATATAAGGACACAGACAGAGATGCCATTTATGAATAAGGAAGCAGCCTTCACCAAACATGAGATCTGCTGGTGCCCCAGCTTCAGAATGGTGATCGGTTCCTGTTTTTCTAGTTTATGGTATTTTCTCCTATCATCCTGGGTAGACCAAGACACCTGGTTTTTAAGAAGTATCTGCTGTCATTTGCTCATCAAGATGCTGTATACTATCTGCTCTTAGTTTTTATGTCACTGGGGGACGATGGAGATGCTTGTGTCCTTGGTAGAGTCCCACTCTGCCTTGCTCCCACTGAGATCATGTGTGCCATTATTAGTCTGCAAGGCTGGGCTGGCCTCCAGTGTCATCAGGAGAGAAGCTCATGGCTCATCCTGACTAACTGGGATGGAGCTCCTAAGAACTGGGACTCGTTCTCATTCATAAAGTCAGCAGCTAATAAATATTTCTTAAATAAATGCCAAGGGTAAATGCTTTTGCTTAGGTAATGTGAGTCAGTCGAATAAACCAGTTAAGACAGCATGGAAGGGTGACCTGATTGCAGTAAGATGTTCCTCTGTAGCTCTCCGTGGGTGTCCTTTGCAACTCTCACTGTTTGGGTCTCCTCCTTTGATCTCCTGAGGAGCACAAAGAGGGCAGCTTTCTGAACATACTGACCTTGCATCCTGTCCTTAGGCTGCCACCTACATGACCTTGCCTCAAAGACATCTTCAAACAGGTTGGGAGATAAGTCCACTGTATCTGTTACCCAGCAGTGATGAGTGTGTAGTGAGATTTGGTGGGCAGGCCCCAATTTTCCCCAAGGTGTGGTGTGGGTTTTTTTGTTTTTTGTTTTTTGGTGTGTGTGTGTGTGTGTGTTTTCCACTTTTAGGATTAGCACCAACTCCTTAGATACTGTTTTTGGGAGCCCTGGAAACCCTCTACCCCCAAAGCTTGCCATCTGTTTAATGATCCATCCTGGCCTGAAAACTGGGTCGGCCTAGACACCAACTCAGCCTTGGTGTTCTTTGAAGACATAGGCCACTGGCCTCAGGCACCTGCGTGCCAGAGGGATCTCTGGGCTGAACAGAGTGGAGGTGCTTTAGTGACTCTACTGCTTCTTGTTTCAGGGTGCAGCAGAAGACCCCCAGATGGCCCTGGCACTGAATTTAGACTCTACATTGACGAAGAAGAAGTCAGATCCCGAGGGCCCAATGCCGCTGTTCCCCGAGAGCGAACTCTCCATCCGGATAGGTAGTGCCGGGCAGCTTTCAGGCAAGCTCTCTGCCACAGATGCTGAGCTGAGCCAGGCAGTACACCTGGGGGCTGGTGGGAGAAGGTGGGGGAGATGTCGGTGCTCTGCCAGCCTCTCCTACTTGCTCACCCCACTACTGTCTACAGCTAAACCAATGATCTGGCCAGGTGCTGTTGTTTCTCATCTGCTCTCAGAAACACTTGCTTAGTGTCCAGGGAGTAATGACACCTTTGATCCTCTTTCCAGTTTGGACATGTGGACAGGGTCACTCTGATGGGATGAGGCCAATCTGGGTTAGAGAGTGTGGCCATTTGTCTCTCTGTCTTCCCCTCTCTGATGAGCTCTGAGTGCCCTTTATAATTCTGTGTCCAAGGCTCAGGGGTAGGCTGTCCTTCCTCCCTCTAGCTCTATGGCACTGTCACTGAGGACGTCTGGCTCCCTCAGACACTGGGTAGCATCAGAAGAGTCACATGACTGTCTTTTCCTTGAATTTATGTAGGATGTCCTAGAGTGAGGTCCCCTTGCTCTCCCACTTGTGTAGAGGAAGCCTGTAGGAATAGAAACCTTGCTGATGATGGTGAGATCAGGCTCGTCCCTGCTTACTTGGTGCCGTCTTTTCTTTTTTCTTTCTTTGGTCTTTTTTTATGCAGTTCAGTCTGGCCTTGGGCTCACTTTGTAGCTAGCCCAGGCTGGTCTTGAACTTGCAATGATCCTCCTGCCTCAGCCTCCCGAGTGCTGGGATAACAGGAATGCGCTACCACGCCCATCTTGGTGTCGTCTTTTGAGAGAACAAGTTAGTGACTGTTTATCATCTTCCCAGGACTGAAGGGAACACCATTGCTTTTCTTGTCTCATATTGGCATTTTAATTGGGTATATTTGCTGTCTCTAGGCTGAGTGTGTCTCCAGTCCTTGGGGAGAGTTACAGCCAAGACACAGCCTGAACTCAATAATCTATGTTCAGATTTTGCCCTCTGTACATTACTCACAGAGAACATGAATATCTGCTCCACACCCATTAATCCTCACTGCCCCCCATGACTTCCCATGTGGGCTGTAACCAGGAAATAAAAATGCCACATGCTGGCGTTAAAACCACATACTACTGGCTGCCTCCAGTCACATGTCTTGTTCCTGTTCAAAGCAGAACAGCTGAGCTAGTGCCTACTGTGCTCCTTTCCCCTGAGTGTTGCCAAGGAATCTTCCTGGGGGTGCCGGGGGTGGGCACCATTTCCCCACAAATCTTGCCATTTTCCATGCTAAGTCCTGTACTCATGGGCCTTCCAGTGGATTCTACTGGCAATACTGTGTTTGGTCTTCCATGTGCCCTTTGGAAGATGTTGCAGTTTTGATTCTGAACTTCTCTAGCATGGCAGAGTTGGCCAGACTTTTATCTATCTAGTTGTTTACCTTTAAAGCCACCAAAGTGGGTACAGGGAAGAGATTCAGTGTCTGTCCATCAAAAGAGATAGAAAGTGGCAATCCTTTCACTGGGCCTTTTCCAACGGCAAGGATAGGACCAGGAGCTGGCTCTGCAGGAGGGTCTGGGGGGTGCTGGGTCTTTTTGGCCAACCTGGGGTTAATTGTACAGGGAGAGTATAGGAGGGAGCTGCAGTCCTGTCCTGTGGTACTCGGGTACACCCAGTGGTTACCAGGTTACTAAGCAACCCTCTTAGCTGTTGCTAACTGTTCAGATCCATCTTGGGCCTTTGGGAGTGAGAATATGGTTTGCTGAGCCTGGAAGTGCCCAGCCATCTCATCTCACCTGGACACAACTGTGGTGTCAGGCGTCTGAGGACTCTTCAAACTGATAATGGTATTTGATGACTGGCCTCGTACAGATCCAGCCTGAATATGAATTATTTGTACCATCTGGACTTGCCCTTAAGCTTGCTGTAACCGGAGCAAGGAGGTTGGTTTAATAGGTATTTAGTGAGAAACATCAGCCTTTAAAAAATAATATTGGTGCAGCCGTTGTCATGTCCCATAATTGGTTCAGCAAGAGAAGGCAGAAAAGCCACACGGCGGAGGGAGGTACAGCTGCCCTGAGTGCCAGCAGCAGCTGAGCTGGGAAAGCGTTTATGAGATGCTTTCCTATTTATGTTTTGTGCCAAATGTTTTACAATATCAGCTATTCTCAAGGCTAGGGATATTTGGGGATTTAGCTAGGTCAGAAGTTCTCTTAGAACTGTCTGTCTCTCTTTCTATCCCTCTTCCTCCTCCGCATCCATACCAACCAGCTTTCCTTTAATTCAGATATAATACTCATGATTAAAAATAGGAAGTAATTTTTCTTCCAACTTCAAATCCCTTACGGTTTAGTCTCCCATCTTGGCCGTAAATACTGTGTCTAGTTTCTTATGTATCCTTTTAGAAATATGTTTATGCAACCATACTAGACCCATCATTTTGTAGCTTGAGGTTTTGCACTTAAAAATACATTTTTATGATTGTGTGGGACACTTCTAGGTCATCCACCTTATTCTTCGTGTGTGTGTGTGTGTGTGTATGTGTGTGCGCCCGTGTGCATGCACACACACACGTGCGTGCCCATGTGTCTGTGGTACTGGAAATTGAACTCAGTACCCAGAGCTTTTACACTAACCTACATCCTGAGCCCTTTTTAAAATTTTTAAATTTTGAAACAATTTCACTGAGTCACTAGCTCACCCAAGCTCAGCTCAAACTTGTGATCTTCTTGCCTCAGCCTCCCAGATTGCTGGGATTGCAGGTTAGCTGGGATTATACTACCATAACCAGCTCATGCCAGTAATTATTGGCTGTGATGTTACATCACTGTATTATGCAGGATGCAGCAGAGAGCGTTGTCGTATACACATCTCTGTGGAAAATTACCTTGTCACGTACATTCTAGAAATTAGGCTGGAGGTTGCCCAGCCTTTGGTCTATGTATGTGCGTATATCTCCATGGCTCCAGTGTGCTCTAAATCTTGGGCCTCTCTGCCTCACCTTCCTCCATTCTGCCAAGCAGGACTTTTTTTCCCCTTCGGCGGCACCCTTGTCAGAGAAGTTGCTTTGCTCCCTCTCTTCTGGCCTGTGGCCTGTTACTGGGTTTCTTCAGTGAAAGTATGGGCATGAAGCAGAGTAGCTATTAAAATGTGTCATGCCAGATTTTGCGCATGAAGAACAGAGGGTTCAATACTAATACTCGTAATTGCCACGAGCTCTTTTGCATCACGCATGTTAAAGAAAGCAAGCAGCTAATGTGCACATAACCCTCCTAAACAGGGTTTAGTGCAGACAGCAGCATGAGACTGTGTGCCCTGGCTCATGGGGCTGATGCCAGGCACATACAGTTTGTAAGAGTTTTGGCTTCTGGAGAGTTTTATATTAGTCTTAGCATTCCCTTTCTCTGTTTGTTCTTTTCCTTTCCTTTAAAAAAGTAATCCCAATTTCCTGAGCTAGGTAGATATTTCAAGGTTTTAATGTGGCTTGGGCTAGAGGCAATTTGGCATGGGTAGCATGCATTTGCTCAGGCTGTCGTAACAAAAACCCATGCACTGGGAGGCCTGAGGAGCAGAAATTTGTCCTCTCACAACTCTGGAGGCTGGGTGTGTGAGATCGAGTTGCTGGCAGGGCTGTTTTTCAGAGGTTTTTCTCTTTGGTCTGCAGTGTCTGGCTTCTCCCTGAGCCTTGATGTGGCTGTCCCTCTTTATGGCTGCGTCCCAATCTCCTTTTCTTATAAGGACTCCAGCCCCTCAGGATTAGGATCTCACTTTAACTAAGTTACCAGGACCCTGTCTCCATATATGTTTGCTTTCTACAAGACCAGGCATTGGGACCTCACCATATAAACTCAGGTAGTGGGAAGAAAGTCTCACTTCAGCCCATCACAGCGCTGAACCATATTTTTTAAAGTGTCCTCTTCCCACAGATGGTCGTTGATCTAAAAAATGAGACCCAGGTAGCGAGGGGGCTACTTCTCTTTGAGTTTCTCACCTTGCAGTGGTTTAGATTTAAAGCATTCCCCAAAAGTCTCTTAGGTGTGGAAGTCAGTTGGATCACGAGACAGCTATACTTATCAGCACATCCGTCCGACGGTGAATTCATAACTGGACGTGCTGTTAGGGAGTGAGTCACTGAGGACGTGACCTGGAAAGGTATATTCTGGTCTCTGGTTCCTCCCTTTTCTCTCTGTTTCCTGCTTTCGTGGGCTGAGCAGCTTTTCGCTGCCAGGCTCTTCCATCATGCCTTTTCTGCCTTGGAGCCAGCCAAGCCATGAACTGAAAATGTGAGGGAAAATAAGCTTTTCCTCCTTTAAGCTATGAGTACCGGGTACTTCGTCCCAGATGAGAAAGTGACTAAGACACACTGTCTTTCTGGCTCCTTGTTGGCTTCCACCTGGATGAGCTGGGCATGCTGAGGAAGCAGGATGGAGCAAGGTAGGATGAAGGTGGAATGTTACTCAGATAGCAAGCAAGCAGGAGGAAGTCCAAGGGATTTGAGTCTGACTGTGAGATCCCTGGGACGTGGACACCCTAAGCTAATGAATGCAAGGGTGACCCAAGGCTCTCCACTGTCATCATCCCTGGCGTGCTGAACTCCAGCATCTTTGGGGAGATTAGCATGAATACATATTTGAGTGTGCAGAAGGGCTCTCCTGCCTGAATGTTTCCTGCTGTGGCCACCAAAAAATATTACAAACTGGGTGGCTTCCAAAAATGTATTCTTTCCCAGCCCTGGGGGGTAGAAGTTTGAATCAAGCCCTCTAAAGCCTTGAGAGGTGGAGCCCTCTTTCCCTTTGCTAACTTTGGATCCCAGCAGTCCTTGGCTTGTAACTGCATTACTCCAACTACTACTGCTGCTATAATGTGTCTTCCCTGTGTGGATGTCTGTGTCCCTGTTTATTCCAAAATTCTCTCTCCTTTCATTGATAAAGGCACCAATCATTGGATTAGGAGCCTATCCTAATCCATGAGGACTACTTTTTTTTTTTTCCTATTACTGGGGATTGATCCCAGCATCTTCCAAGTAGGCTATATTCTCAGTGCTTGTTACATTTTTTTATTTTGAAACAGGGTCTAAGTTGTCCATGCTGTGCTCAAACTTATTATCTTCCTGCCTCATATAGCCTTGCTTTGCTTGTTTTTAGATTTTGAAAAATTTAAACTTTATCTTTACTTACCAAATATTAACTATATCTATGCTTATAGGGTACAATGTGATGTTCTGATATATGTTTACATTCTAGAATGATTAAATCAAGCCATTAGCATATCTCTCACCTTACATACTTGTCATTTTGTGTGTGTGGATGGTGTGAACATTCAAAATCTACTCTTAGCAATTTTGAAATATACACTGTATTATTATTAACTTCACTAACCAAGCTATGCAGATTTCAAAACTTACTCTTCCCAACAGAAGCTTTATGCTCTTTGACCTCTACTTAGCTCGTTCCATGTGCAAATGCCCACTTTCCAAGTTAAGGTCACATTGGGAGGTTCCGTGAAGAAGGTGCATCTTGGGGCTACATGGCACTGATTGCTTCATGACCAGAGTTTGGCAGTTCAGTTGGTGTCAGCAGGGGAGTTTGGTGAAAGGAAGAGAGAAATAAAGACAGAGACAGAGACAGAGAAGAGCAGAGAAAAAATGATAGAAAATCAGAGGATATGGATTCTGTCAGTAATAAAAGCCCGTTTAATTCATCCTCAGCTCTGAAGCAGCTGCTGAGTGCCCTGTTTCAAATATTCATTAAGTGTCTACTGGAGGAGGTAAGGATACTGCCTCCTTATGCAAAATTTAACATTTGCTTGGTTAGCAGGCTTCATCATATTTGTAAGAGTTCCGACACATTCATTTAAGCTCATAAGTATCATAAAAAAGAAATGTGTTTTTCATGTGTTTTTGGAAAACCACAGATGAGGGCCTTTGTAATACCAGCCCCCTTAGGATATCCTGCCAGTCTTTTATTACTCAAACATTTAAGAGACTGCTCCCAGAACTAAGCAGCCTGATCACTTTTCATATTATTTTGTTTTGCCGAAGCTGTTTAAGCTGGGAACACACAGGGTGGCACTTAATTTTGTGTCCTTAGGATCTTTAGGAGTCCTCTCAATTTATTCTCTTCTATTCAGTTTTCTCTTCCTTTTGCCTGTTACTGAAAAAGTGCCTGGTAAGAAACAGAGGCTGAGTTTGAGCCTGTGCAGTTGGGAGGAATCTAGACCACCTCCTGAAAGAGGCAGCCTAGGAGAGTATGGGGTTTGTGGGGAAGACGTTAGTGAGGTTTGAGTAGATTTTACACTCTGTTCTTTATTCTGCCAATACGTTTCCCTTCTTGGTGTCAAAGGCTCCAAGTACCTGAGAACTAAGTCAGTTGTCTCCAGGAAATACATTTTTAAGGTCTGTAGTATTTTGGACCTAGATGGTTAGCAGCCTACCAGTGTCCAGGTTGGTTCACTGGGTGCTGGTTGTTTAAAACAGAGCCAACCCCTGAGGACTCCTGATTTCTCCCTTATCTAAAACTCATCATGCACTCTTTGGGAAGACAGAGAGCCCTGCGATGTTTTCTCATAGCTCAACATGGCGAGACAGGAGCCTCTGTAGTCTTCCTGGTTTACCTGGCCACTCACAGTCCTCAGTACAGTCCTCACACAGTCCTCAGCATCCCTCAGGAAAATTCAACAGCCAACCTTAGCGAAGATAACCCGTGCCACTTCCTGGAGGGAAGACTGTGTTGCACCCATGAAAACAGGACATAATTGTTCTGGAAGAGATTCACATCACTTTTGGGAAACAAATAAGGTTTACCATAGTCTGTATAAACCACCACCAATCTTAGAAGTGGGTCCCCAGCATCTCTTCAGAGCTCACCAGACCAGACTTGGTGCTGCTGGTACACCAGCTCTCCCTGCTTCTTCGAGGGCCATTGGCGTCATGCTGGCCACGGTAAGCCTGCTAACCCCTGTTCCTTTCCTGCCCAGATGTGGAAACGGGTTGTGCTCCTTTGAGGCTGGCTCTGAAGGAAGATTTTTCCATGTCTTAAGATGAGTGGAGGGATATTAAAATGCATATCAGATGGCTAGCCTTTGATCTTCTGGCCCTCCACAGCCCTTGGGACCCTCCCTGAGGAGAGTTCTTGTCTGGGGTAGGCTGGTTCCACAAGTGTTCTGTGTCTTTTGTCTTGCCCAGATCCTGCCTGGGGATAGAATTTGAGGTTTAGTGTTTTCCAGATCTTCAGACCTGCCTCTGCAGGGAGAGGCTATCTCCACTATCCAGGATGAAGAAAATAAGACCTGGGGTCAGAGCTATCTTCCTTAACCCTCCTCCCCTCATTGCCTTTTCCAGGATCTCCCTTTCTTCCCCAGGGTAATTGATGAGAAACTTTTCTATTTTCTTCTTTTTTCAGTATTGGAGATTGAACCGAGGTCCTTCACACTGAGTTACGTACCTGGTCTTTTTTAAATTTTGAGACAAGGCCTCCCTAAGTTGCTTAGGCTGGCTTGAACTCACAGTCCTTTTGTCTCAGCCTCCCAGAGCGCAACACCATGCCCCTTTGATTTTCTCTTCTTTCTAGTGAGACATTAGTGGACCCATAGCCTAAAGTGTTAACACTGTGGCCTCCCCAGAACAATGGCATAAGTTCTTATTAGTTCAGCATTAGTGAGAAGCCATAAACCACATAAAGTCTATCTTAGTTATCTTCTCATTCCTGGGTCTAAATATATGACGCCAGTTAAAGCAGGGGTTTATTTTAGCTCACAGAGATTTCGCTGCTAGTTGGCTGGCTCTAAGGCAAGATGGCATGGCAAAAGAGAAACAGTTCATGGCATGGTAGGCAGGAAGCAGAGGGAGGGATCAAAGGAGAAAAGATGCTTCTG
>PVJX010003087.1:50195-114916 GCA_004027295.1 Dolichotis patagonum
ATATTATCACATTACACCTGCTATAAAGCCATCAGTGGACTAATCCAGTGATGAGCAGCACACACTCATGATTCAGTTACCTCCCAAATCCCCACCTATGAGCACATGAGGCTTTGGAGGAGATTTTAGATATAAACCACTTTGTCTCAAAACCCTTATAAAATCCTACAACTAGTGAGATCCTAAGCTCTATGAACTTTTCAAGAATACACATACACATGAGAGGACAAGGCACAAAATACCTCCAAAAGCATTTAACTTCCAGAAATATGATCTATGAGACATTGAAAGGGAGAAAGTCAACAGCCACACAGCTGAATTAGTCAAAATTATAAAAAAAGGATATAAAAAACAGATAATATGGTTAAAAAAAGGTTAAAAATGGTTAAAAAAGGTTAAAAAAACCAGATAATATGGTTTAAAAAAGGTTAAAAAAAGGTTTATAAAGGTTAAAAAAAGAGATTACTGTAGCATAATTAAGAGAAAAATTAAAAAGAAGAATTAATTATAAGCACATATGCACCAAACACTGGTGCATACAACTTTATGAAACAAACACTGCTGAATGCAAAAGATCAGATAAACATCAACACAGTTATAGCAAGGAAGCTCAATACCTTGCTTTTGTAAATAGATCAACTAGACAAAATATGAACAAAGAAATATTAGCGTTGAACCGCACTGTTCTAGTTAAGGGTTACAAGGAGAACAATTACATACAGGACACAGAAATTATAATATTATTTTATGATGGTCACAGAGTTAAATGCAAGAACATGCAGCAAATCTGTCCATAATACCAAAGACCTCGAAAATCCAGCTGAGGGCCTGGATCTGACAGCAATGTCTTGCATGAGTCCAGCTGAAGTCCTAGAGGCCATGTCATGACTCATTGCAAGTCTATTTCATAGATCTGTGCTGGGAAGCCAAAGTTCAGTGGTGGAAGCTAAAAAGTCTATGCCAGCAGGGTGAAGGGTCTGTACCAGTAGGTCGAGGGTTCTACACTGGAGTCAAGAAGCAACACTCCAAATAAGGACCAGGGCTCCCCTGAAAAGTACCACAGCCATCCTTAATGACAGTGATGTCCTGAGCTCCTCTGATGATAACAGATGAGTACATATCGGAAGCCAATGTAACAAAGTTCTCTTGGAGACTGAGCAGCTCACATCTTCCCTTCTGGAGCCAGGAAGTGATGTGCAAAGTAAGGACCAGAGCTCCCCCCAAAAGTGAACTGCAGCAATTCTCAACAAAAAGGTCCCAAACTCCTCTGATGAGAACAGCTGAGTTCATATCAGGGGAGCCAGCATGACCAGCTCCTCCAGGCGAACCAATGGCTCCACACAACAACACTTGGGGGACCCACAATGCTACTTTTTCTCTCCATGTCTCCTTTCATGCTGACAACTTTCCTCAGGTGGACCATCTACACACAGCACCATACTAATTTAATTAGCTGGTGTTAAGCTGACCACCAGTTTTTATTCCATAATACACAGATTCAAACAAACAATCTTCTCACCAGTACATGGAACTTCCTCCAAAATAGACTACATATTAGCCCATAATGCATGCTTAAGTGAATACAAAGAATTGAAATTGTCCCATGAATTTTATCAGCCATAGTGCAATGAAACTAGAAGTTAATTGCAAAAGAAACCACAGAAATTATGCAAATGCATGAAAATGAAACAAAACCCTTATGAGTAATCAATGGGTCATGGAAGAAATTAAATAGTTCCTAGAATCAAATGCCAGTACATCATACCAGAACCTAGGGTACCCAGTGAAAGCAATCATGAAGGGAAAGTTCACAGCTGTGGACACCTACATCAGAAGAACAGAGTGAACCCAAATAAATAACATAATGATGCACTTCAGTATCTTTTTTTTCTCTTTTTTTTTGCGGTACTGGGGATCGAACTCACAACCTCGCGTTTGCCAGTCAGGCGCTTATGCCACTGAGCTAAATCCTCAGCCCGCACTTCAGTATCTTAGAAAAACACTAGCAATTCAAATTCAATGCTAGTACAAGGAATTTATAACAGTCAAAGCATAAATTAGTGAAACCAAGACTAAAAACCAATACAAAGAATCAATGAATCAAAGAGGTGGTTCTTTCAAAGAATAAGCAAAATAGAGAAACCCTTAGCCAATCTTACAAAAAGAAAGAGAAAAAGAAAGAAAGATCCAAATCAGTGCAATTAGAAATGAGAAAGGTTAAATCACAGCAGATAACACAAAAATCCAGGGGATTATAAGTATCTACTTTGAAAACTTGTAGGCCAATAAACTGGAGAATCTTGAAGAAATGGATAGGTTCCTAGATGCATGTGAATTACCAAAGCCAAACTGAGATGATTAAAAATCCTGAATAATATAATAGCAGACAATGAAATTAAAGCTGTAATAAATAAATCTGCCAATAAAGAAAGGCCCAAGACATGATGCATTCATCACTGAATAGTACAACAACTCCAGGGGATATCTAATGCCAATACTCTTTAAACTCTAATGAAATTGAAAGGGAAGCAGTACTCCCAGAGTTATTCCTAGAAGCTAGTATTACCCAGATTCCAAAACCAGATAGGATCAAACTAAAAAGAACAGCAGGTCAGCCTCTTTTTTAAAAAATTATTTTAGAGAGAACCAACCAAAATAAAACAGAATAAAGTCAGTGAAAACAAGACAGTGTGAGTGATACAGGATTTCAAAACAAGATAATAGGAAATCAACAATGGTTACCATAATGCCTCTTGTTGTCTTCAAAATAGCTGCCCATACCTTTATTTATTTAATTATTTATTTTTTATTTTGAAGGTAGTAAAATACAACAAAACAAGACAGAACAAAGCCAATTGAGACAATGCAGTGAAATTGGTACAGAACTTCAGAGCAGGATACTGGGATAACAGTAATAGGTACCATAGTGTATCTTGTTATCTTTACAATAGTTGCCCATTCAATCAGGTATAACAAAATCAAACCAAAAACATAACATTATAAAACCTATCAAAACAGGATATTGAATAGAGCAAAACAATTCATCAGAACAAAGCAAAACAGTGAAAACAATATTTGCCTGCAAAGAGAAGATAGAAGGAAATCCCCTGTATTAGCTATACTGTATATGGTCATCCTCCCAAAGATGCTCTGGCCTCTGGCCCCAGGTCAGCATAATCAACCCAACAATACAAGCATTTAGTTGCTTTATGTGCCTTAGTTGCTATCAACTCCGGCTAGCCTTAACACTATCCAGTTGCTAGTTGGGGGGAGGGGACAGGGAGGCTGGGACATTTGATTCTCAGCTCACACTCCAGTAGACTCACAGGAGACACTAACTTGTTCTCTTCCTGGAGGGCCTGCTGCTTGCTACCGGCACCACCGCTTACTAGGAAGGAGGGTGTGTTGCTTTCTTGGTCAGACGCCCAAGATTCAACATGGCTGGATCTCGGGAGATGCTGACTTGTTCTTTTCCTGGTGCACCCACTGCTAGGTCAATCTCTTTAATGAATATAGACTCAAAAAGCTCAACAGCAACAAAAAAGCTCGTAAAGAGAATGCACCAAATCACCAAGACTGTGTATCATGACCAAGTAGACTTTATCACAGGCTGCAAGGAGAGGTCAGCATACACAAATCAACAAGTGTAATACATTACATAAACAGAAGAAAGGACAAAAAATCACAGAATCATCTCAATAGGCACAGAGCAAGCCTTTGACAAAATTCAACTTTCATTCATGATTTTAAAAAAATCATTGAAGAAAATAGTTATAGAAGGACCTTATCTCAATCTGACAAAAGCTATTTATAATAAACGTACCACCACCATTATATTAAGTGAGGAAAAGCTGATCGCTTTCCCTCTAAAATCAGGAATAAGACAAGAATCTCATTACCACTTTTGTTAGATATAGTACTTGTGGCATGAGCCAGAGCAATTGAGAGAAAGAAATAAAAGTTATGTATGTATGTGTGTATGCATATATATATGGAAGAAGTCAAATTATCATTATTTACAGATGACATGATCCTCTACGTACATAGAAGACCCAAAATATTCCACCAAAAACCACTTAAAATTAATATAAAATTAATAACCAAATTAAGTAATGTATTCATTATAAAATCAACACACATAAATTAATAGCATTCTTGCATAGCAATAGTGAACTCACCCAGAAAGAATTTAGGAAAACAATACCACTTACAGTAGCACCAAAGAAAATTAGAACCTGCGGATTAATGTAAACAAGGAAGTGAAAACCACTACAATATTCTGAAGAAGGAGATCAAAAAGAACATCAAAAAATGGAAAGATATCTTCTGTTCCTGGATCAGTAGAAACAATACAGCCATAATGGCCACACTTCCAAAACCAATATACAGATTTAATGAATCCCATTCAAAATGCCAACAGCATTTCTCATAGCAAAACAATCCTAAAATTTATAGACAAAGAATAGCAAAAGCAATCCAGGGAACCAAGAGCAAAGCAGGGGACATCATAATCTCAAATCTCGAGTTACACTACAAAGCTACAGGAATAAAAACAGCATAGTAGTAGCCTAAAAACATACATGAAGATCAATGGAACAGAGTAGAGGATGCAGAAACAAGCCTAGACATTCACCCATCTGATCTTTAAAAAGACAGCCAAAAACAGGCTGGAAGGAAGATAGCCCCTTTAATAAATGCTGCCAGGAAAACTGTCTGTCTGTATGTTGAAGGTTGACTCTAGATCCATATTTCTCACCATGTACTAAACTAAAATAAAAATGGGTCAGATGTCTCAATGTCAAAACAGAAACAATCTGCTGAAAGATATAATAGGTAAAACTCTTGTGTAAGCAAGAACTCTCTGAACAGAACTCTGATTGCATAAGAAATAAAATGACAAAACAAGAAATATGGTCCTATCAAAATAAACAGCTGCACAGCAAAGAGAACAGCTGACAACATCAAGAGACAACCTACAGAATGGAAAAGACTTTTTGCCAGGTATTCCTTAGACAGAGTAATAACATTGAGACTATGTTAAAAAAAACTCCCAAAATTAAGACCCAATCAAAAATTGAGCAACTGAAATGAATAGAGGCTCCTCAGAAGTACAAATGGCCAATAAATTTATGAAACAATGATCAGTATCTTTAGCCAATAGAGAAATGCAAATTAAAACAACACTGAGATTCCATCTTACTCCAGAAAGAATGGCCTACGTGAAGAAGTCAAACAACAAATGCTGGCAAGATTGCAGGGGAAAAGGAATCCTTCTACACTGTTGGTAGGAATGTAAATTAGTATAACCAACATGGAATGCAGGATGGAGATTCCTCAAAACTCTAAAACTAGAAATTCCATTCAGCCCAGCTATTCCTCTTCTAAGTATCTTCCCAAAAGAGTTAAAGATATAATATTACAGCAACATATGTATACCCATGTTTATAGTAATACAATTCACAACAGCTAGATCTTGAAAGTGGCCTATATGTCCATGGACAGATATGGATATAGAGAATGTGGTATTTATACTCTGCCATCAAAAAGAATCAGTTCTAGTTATTTGTAGGCAAGTATACTTAGGAGTGGAATCTCTGGGCCGTGTGATAAGTGTATGTCTAACTTTATAGGAAACACCCAAACTGCTTTCCAAATTGCCTGGGTAGTTCCTACATCCCACCTGAGCTCTGGCTGCTTTGCATACTCTCCAGCCCTTGCAGTCTCAGCCTTTTGTTTGTTTTTAAACTGCAGCCATTCTAATGAGTGTGATGGTCTTTTGTGACTTTAATCTGTATTTCCCCATTGGCTGCTGATGGCTGACATTCTTCCCTGTGCTCATTTGCCATCTGTACATCTTTGGTGTCAGAATCTTTCACCTATGTTTTAAATGTCTGCGTTTCTATGGTAGGATTTGAAGATTTCTTTATAAATATTCTGGATACAAATCCTTTGTTACATACATGTTTTCCTTTGTTTTCTCCTATCCTATGGCTGACCTTAACTGTGCCTTTACGAAACAAAAATTCTTACTTTTGCTGAAGTCAATGTTTTTTCCTTTTGTAGGTTGGGCTTTGGGGGTGCTGTTTGGTCTGCTTCCTTTACTTAGCAGCATGCATTTGCGAGTCCCTTGTGACTCCTTTGCTGAACCCAAGAAAACAAAGATTTTCTCCTTTATTAATTTCTAAAAGTTTTATATTTCTACATTTAGGTCAATGATGTATTCTGAGATGTTTTTGAAAATCAGTGTTAGAATTCAAATTTCTGAATTTTTTCATATGGAAGTTCTATTGCCCCAGCACCATTTATTGAAAGAAAAAAAAAAACTATTCTTTTTCTATTGAATTGCTTTATGCCTTTGTAAAACTTAATTGACCGTATTTGAGTGTACCTGGTTTTGGATTTTTCTATTCTCATTCCTTGACTTATATATTTAGCAGAATTACCCTCTGTGGGTTACTATGCATTTACATTAATTTTGAAATCAGATATTTTATGTACTCCTATTCAGCTCTTCTTCTGGAAAACTGTATTGGTAATTCTAATTCCATTAAATTGATATATACATTTTAGAATCAGTTTGCCATTGTCTATAAATGATGGAATTTTGACTGGGACTCAATTGAACCTGTAAATGAGTTTGGAGAAAACCAGCATTTTCATATTAAATATTAGTTTTTCATTTTGTGAATATGTGTCTCTCTCTGTTCATTTAAATCTTTTTCTTTCCCCATCTTTTACGATTTCTAGCATACCTACTCTATACATTATGTTAGATTTAAACCTGTATGAAATCTCATTTATGTAGTGTCATAAGTGCTGCTGTATTTTACATTTTGATTTCTAATTGCTCATTGCTTGTATGGAGAATTATAATTGATTTTTGTGTGTTACTCTTGCATCCTGCCACTTCGCTGAGGTCATTTATTCATTCTAAGATTTTTTTAGTATAATTTTGGAACTTTATATTTCATATCTGTGAAAAATTACAGTTTCACTTCTTGTTTTCCATTCTTTTTACTGTTATTCCTTTTTCTTGCCTTATTACACTGGCTATGACTGATGAGTGGCGGTGAAGTTATTCCCGTCTTATTTCTGATCTTATAGGAAGCATTCAGTCTTTCACTATGAAGTGGAATGTTTGTTATCTGCAGGTTTTGGTAGATGAGAGGCATCCATGTTTGGAAAGTCACTTTTATTCTTGAAAGTTGTCACTCTGTAGAAATGTTATAATATTGTACCAAATACCGGAGTCAGACTTACTGCATTTGAATTCAGAATTGGCCTCTTAGTAACTGCAAAACCTGGAAGTTTCTGAGCAACCTGACTGCTATTTTGTGTAACATGCATAGAATAGTGGTTAGTGTATTATAGGTCCTCAGTGAATGTTAGTTGTTCTGTTCGAATAATCATTAAAGTGGCCAAAGAGTTAAGGGAGCCTAGATATGGTACTTCTTTGACTCAGACTGAGGGAATCTTGCTGCTTGTAGTGAAAAATACAGAGAGATTTTGGACATGTTACGGATTTTCCAGTCATTGGTCACATCCATGTCTGCAGTGCTCTAAAGGTGCCCAGTGAGATGCATAGCATTTAGGTTTGGGACAGTGTAGGGATGGGGGATCCATCCTGTAAAAGAACAGATTATTTCTAAGGTAGAGGAAGAGGCTGCTGGGCAGAGAGATAGAGCCATAAAGAAATTAAAGAAGCACAAATGTGGGTGTGGGGAAAAATATAATAATAATAATGCAAAAAATAATAATGCAAAAATTAGAACCGATGATAGAACATATGTGTGTGTGTGGTGAAGATCAGGGGATCCAGGCAAGTGACAGTAACGTGGGTTCAGGGGTCCCTAGTATCCAAGTGTATTTTGTTCATGTCCCTCTTTCAGCTGCTCAGGAGGTAGAGTAAGCCCTAAAACCAGAGAGTGAAAGTTGAAGTTGTAAGATTTGAGTCATACAGTGGATTAAGCTCTGTGTCCCCAAAGGACTCAAGTAGAGCCTTTGGGACCAATGCCCAGGGACGTTGTACTGGGACTTCCTGTGTAGGCAGGGTAACTTTCAGATACCTTGCCCTGTCTTCTAAGGCTCCTGGGAGAATGGCAATATACCTGATTCATAGGCTCCCTGCTCTTGTGGCTCACAGGGGCTCATGTGACATTAAAATCTCCGGCAATGGATGAACAGAGAGTGGGTCCTTGTTTAAGGTCTTGGGCCTTAAGTATAGAGGCTTGGCTACAGGCTTTGAGGCATCTTTTCCAGGTGGTCAGGCGCAGAGCAGGCAGGCTCACTGGAGGCTGCGGGTGCCTTCTCTGTAAGGCCTGTGCTTTTTGTAAGATGTTGCCATGGTAGCTTTCCCCCTTCTACTCCAAGGCCTACCAAGGCCTACTCCTCTACTTAGTTAATGAAGTGTCTATTCATCTTGCCTCTTTTCTTTTGTTTCTCCGTCTCTCTTTTGCTGCACATCTCTTTGTCTCCTTCCTTAGTGATTCGCTTCTTTCCCATTTTCTCTGAGACCGGAATGAAGTCCCATGGTGTCCCCTGCACTCTGCAGCAGAGGCTGCTCATTGGAGGGTGCTCATGAACTCCACAGGGCCCCAGTGGCTCCATTTTCAGCCCCTAGACAATAGCTCCGGATGGCAGTAGTAATGGAAAAGCTCTTCTGAGGGCCTTTCTTCCCCCTCTGTCTGGAGATCTGTGTGAATAGATTCTACCCTGGAGCTCCTTTTTTTCTGGAAAATTAGATCTGGGTAAAGTTCTCCTCCAGGCCTTTGCTTTGGGCTGGATTTTCAGAGCAAAAGCCCATTAGGCTGCAGTGCTAATTAAACTCATCCAAGTGAGCTGTGATTAGAGCCCCTGCTCTAATTTGGGGTGGAAACAGTGAGCCTGGATATCCATGAGGTTTGTCACACAGCATGGCCTCTCCTTGAAATTATCCTTCTCAGCACCTCTGTGACAATCTGCCAACCCACCCCTCAGCCAGCCCAGCTCGATTAGAGTCATTAACCACTTAGTATCAAAGAGCAGGTGCTTTTCCTGTGTCTGTCTCAGCCTGGAATAAAGCTTTGCCTTATTACTTTTCCTTTTAGGTCTGAGGTTCTGACACACTTCAACTTGGAGATTTTTAACTGCGCTGTTTTCTTCCTTTTGCCCCCATATACCTGTTAGGGTTGAAAAAGAGCAGTAGAGCTGAGGATAACACCTCTGTGCTGGCATGTGACAGGATCCTGTTATCTGACCAAGACTTCAGAGCCTGTCTTGGCCAGTGATTGAATTAAGCAGTCTTGCAGCTCAGCCCATTTGGGTTGAGCTGGTGGAGTAAAGCTCTTGCAAGTGGAATGTTTAACAGCAGGCAAGGGAACAGGAAAGCTGACAACCAGGATGTAATTGAAATGGCTCTCCCAGAACTAATAAGCTGCCCCTGGCTTTCCTGGTGGCCTGCTGTTGGGAAGTCACAAGGCTCCCAAATCTGGCTTAAAATGCTCAGTGCAGAGGGCTATACAAAGAAAAGTTTGATGATTACATCTTGACCCGCAAAATAGGGCATTTTGACTCAGAACATACATTCCAAAAGTCTGGGCAGGAGAGTTCTAGGAGGAACTTTAGAAGCTCTGTTTCCTCTGCCTCTTCTTCCTTTCCTCCTACCCTGGTCCTCCATTTTATTTCTGCAAACTTACGTAGATTTCTGTATTTCGTTTCCCTGGTGCATTGAGGCACACACATAACTTTTCTCTGGAGGGGATTCTTTAGTACCATACTTAAATACCAAGATATGTCTTATTTTCTGAGCACAATATCTTCTTTGTATGTATGTATGTAGTTATTTCTGGGTACCGGGAATTGAACTCATGACCTCATGCTTATCAGGCAGGTGCTACACTGCTGAATTATATCTCCACCCCACAATATCTGCTTTAAACCAAATGGCCATGATGTTGCTTGAGGATACATTAATTTCTAAGGGCCCTGAGTCCCCCTGAGCCCTGTTGGAAGGGTTAGGAGGGGATCATTTGCAATGGCAATCCGAGAGCTTCAGTTCCTATCTGGCTTCCTTTAAGAAACAGGATTTCAGTGTCAAGCTTAAAATGTGAAATTTCAGTGTTTGAGAAGTTGTAAATTTAATGAAAAAGCTGACTCGACATCAGGTATCCGATCTTTTGATGGCATCCTGATATCTGTCTAGATGCTACTCAGCTCTTCCTTATTTGATCTCTCATATGATAAGCTCCATCCTGTCATCCTTAGAGCAGCTGCCTCGTTCGCTCTGTGCTTGTTCTGAAATCGCACAGGCACTAACGAAAACCACCACTGTTGGATCATAGGCATTTGGGGAATGACAACATTTTTGTTTTCTTGGTGGGAGCTATGTCCTGTACAATGATTGCTTAGCATCTTGGCCCTCAGCCACTAAGTGCTGATGGCATCTGCTAATCAATGTGACAGTGGGTTAAAGATGCTCAGACCTTTCAGAAGGCCCCCAGCGGGATATTCCTAAAGGAACAGCTAAGCAGAGTGGGCTGGGTCTCACACAAGGACTCCAGATCTAAGGAGCTTGGATTCCAGCTGAGATTCTGCTTTTAGGGACACTGGTCAAGGCCAGGCAGGGTCTGCTGAGAGGATAGAATCTGTTTGTGTTGTTCTCTATGGGCTTGCTGCCATCTGGCCAGTGCCCTGGCTAAAAACCACATGGGAGACTATCTCTCCCGAAAAGTATGCGTATGTGAGTTTGTGTTCATTGTACTCGCAATTTCTGAGTGTTGAGGGATGGCCCTGCAGTCAATTGTATACAAATTAATTAGAATTAGTATATTAGGACTTTAATGCTTAATTTCTTCTATAGTCTTCAGAGAGTGTTTACAGTAGTCTAGAAAAGAACCCAACCATTAGACCTGGGATCATGTACCTTGCTGGAATTTTATCATTCTTTCTAGACCCAGGAATGTTGTTTGGTCACATGAAATGTACCTTTATTGAGCATCAGTTGGTTTTATCCTTTGTCAACCCACGTGCCTTGGACTATGGTAGAAGACTCCAGATGGTGCTATAGCTACTTGTTTCTCATGGATATTCCCTATGTGTGCAGGGGGAATGTGGGTTTTCCAGGATATGTGTGCACCTGGAAGTGTGCACATGCTGACATATTTCCTTCCCATAGTGCGGAATATTGTTGAGTGTAGGCAATGAAATTACTCCCTGCTTTCTCAGGTAATCTGCACTGTATGCTTTTGCTCCTGAAAGATGCTAGGTAGTTATGTGCTGAAAGCATACTTTTTTTTTTGGTAGTGGTGGCACTGGGGATTGAACTCAGGGTCTTCACACTGAGCTTCATCCCCAGCCCTTTTTTATTTATTATTTTAATTGTATTATTTAATTTAATTTTTATTTTGGGGATTCATTGAGTCAGTAAGTTGCCCTGACTAGGGTCAAACTTGCAATCCTCTAGCCTCAGACCCCGACAGTGCTAGGATTCCAGGTGTGCATCACCGTTTCAGCCTGGTAGCACAGCTTAGTAACATGCATGTCACAGGGATGCGAGGCTGGAGTGGGGAACTGCCAGTCCTGCTGGTCCCTGCCACTCAGTGCTTACTGAGGAAATAGGCAAGCTGCTCTATGGAAACCTTAAAGTCTCCAGAGTTTTCTCTTTGAACAGAAACTGTTTCTGAAACTCATGGGATTGCTATCCATCATGTTGAACATCAGCAAGGCCCCTGTGGAATACATGTTGATATGTACACGCTTAAAAGCAAGGAGATGGGCTTAGAAATGCTTCTGCGAACATTGTTTCAGATCAAGGCTGGAAAACCAGGCTTTGTCATCTGCAAGAAGTGGGGTTTTGTTTTGTTTTTGTTTTTAATTCAAATTCTGTGCAGCCAAGATAGATGGTCTGTTCCATCTTGTAACTCTTAGGCTGGGTCACAGAGGGTATTTACTTGTTACCAGAGAGCTATAGTCTGCTCTTTATCTTAGCCCAGACTCTTGGTGTCCTATGGAGTCTAGAGCCAAAAAAGTCACTAAAGCTTACCAGTGTTCCTGAGCCCCATTCTAAGGAGTGCCTTTTGAAATAACAAATAGTAACCAGCCAAAAAGGGATAAGCTGATATGTGAACACATATGATGCTGTTCATCTGAGTACATGAGCTGAGGCTCCTTGGATGTGGTCAGCCTAGGGTGGTGACTGCTGTGGTTTGGATGCAGTGTGATGTATTCCCCAGGGTTCATGCGCTGGAAGCTGGGAACCTATTGTGGCAGCATTGTGGTGGTAAAATCTTCAAGAGGCAGGGTCAGTGTACTGCCTTTGGAAAGGAGTGAGTTAATTCTTCAGAGAGTGGGTTGTTATTAAAAATCACCCCATGTACCGGTCCTGTTCTACATGTGGCCTACTCTTCTTTTGCTTCTTTGCCAAGTTTTTTGACCAAGCCAAGAAATTTTCACCAGAGGCCAAAGGATATATTCACCCCATCAGGGCCTTTCAGCATCCCAAACTGTGAACTAAATAAACCCCTTTTCTTCATAGAGTACCCACACTTGGGTATTTGTTATAGGAAGAAAGAAACTAATATAATTGCATTATTCCCAAGGCTTGCCAAAGTTTATTAGGATTCTCAGGGTTGACTTACAATCCAAGTTCAAAAGCAAAAGCAGTCTTGTTTTTTGTGTGTGTATGAGTGTAATTGGATATCACTTAACAATGTTCCTAAGATAATCTTTCCCTGAACTTTCAAAATAATTATTTGAGGCCAGAATGGCTTTTTATTTACTTGTCTCTGCTACTCTCAGTAGGAGGGAGAGGACCTCAGGAGGCGAGCCCAGTCCCTGACGCTTGTGTTGCTAGGACTTTTTCTCATGTCTCTTTGGCCTTCGTGGCTTCCACTGGGCTTCTGGTCTCCAGAACTATCAAGGGTAGAGAAGAGGCTACCGTCAGGATACAGTGAGCGAGAGAAGAGCACTCTAGATATATTTGTTGTCTAAAGCAGGACTGGTTTAAAAAAAATTGTACTTTGGATTTTTTGTTTTCTTTATTAACTTTCACTGTTAGATGACTCACTGAGATGATGGAATTTATGCAAAATTTCTAGAAGCATTTATACAGAGAAAGTTGTGCCCTCAGGTTCCTTCCCAGGAAAGATGAGGCTGGAAAGGCCTGCGGTCTCTTGTGGGACTCCAGGAATGTTCCCTTCATTCGATTACCCAGCTGCCAAGAGTTTTAGTACTGACCTCATTTATCTGAGTGTAACAGGCTATATGAGTCAACGTTGCCTTATAACAAGCAACTCTCATATTGAAGTAGTTCACAATTATTAAGGTTTACTTTGCTTTTAAATAATGTGTAAGCTTTAGACTGGCTGTATCTCTACTCCATTTGTTTTCTTCTTCTGGGTCCCAGGCTGTAGACACAGCCTGTATGAAAGACATGCCCAGTGTGATGGTGGAGGGGAGGAATAAAACACCTGGCAGAAGCTGGGTTTGTTGGTGCATACCTGTAATTCCAGAACTCTGGGAGGAGGATCACAAATCTGAGCCCAGCTGGGGCGATTTAGCAATTTAACAAGGCCCTGTCTCAGAATAAAAAATAATAAAAGATGAGGGAAATAGCTCAGGTTGAAGGCTCTAGGTTCAGTCTCCAGTATCGGGGGTAGGGATAGTGGTGGTCGTAGTAGAGATTGGTAGTTGCATTTGCTTGAATATGGTGCATTCATATCCACTTACAGTCTATTGCCCAAGACTATCCACCTACAGTCCATTGCCCCAAGCCTGATATTGTGCAGCGAAATATACTTGGCTTCCCCAGAAGCCCTGGAAATCCAAGTGGGGGTGTAAAAATCTTCTCCATAGAAGGGAAGTATGGATAGTGTGACATAATTCAATACAGTTGTGCCTCTTGATCACAAATGATCACTTTTGTTCCATCAGCCCCAAGCAGCCCACAAGTCCAATGCTGACAATGGACAGGAAAGTCGAGGGAACCTACTGTCTATATAATTATATGGCCTTATGAGGGGAGATATCATCCACACAGCCATTAAAATAAAAGTACAGGAGACCATTGTTTTGAACTAAGCTCCTCCTCCAGGCCCCAACAGATAAGGCTAAAAATAAAAGCAAAGTCACTCATGTTAAAGGTCCATGTCACCAAGGTGAAACTAGTTTGCTTATGTACCCTGAGAAACTGAGATTAGTAGGAGAACAGCCACATTTCCATTAGTATGATCACGAAGTTTCCCCCCACCTTAATCCCTATGCAGAAAAAGTAATCTGATATTAACCAACCAGATGTTTGGTTTTTCTTTCTTCAGCCTTTTCCTGTGTATAAACCAAACTCCTACATTAGCTCATTAGCTTTATTTGATGGAATGAAATGTTTCTTGATTCTGGAATTGAAAATCAAGCCAGTGAAGGTCTTTAGGCTGTCGTAATCTTGTCCTTTGATGTAGCAGAGGGGAGGGGGGAGGAGTTGTGAACATTCTTCCACCCCACCAGGCCTATTCAGTACTAGATATAAAACAGGAGGGACAGGCTGGTGATGCCACAGCTCCATGTGTGCGGAATTTGGGAGAGGGAGTCTTAATTATTTTCTTGGGAGCTTTCTTTCAGTTTGTGTCCTGGAGGTGGTCTTTCTCATGAGTCCCTTAGAATCTCCTTGAGAAGGGGTATGCCTGTTTGTGAAGACAGCCAATGAAAGGGGTGCGTTTTCCTCCATATCTTTCCCACTTTCCTTCCATAATGTGCGCCTATGTGTTTATAGGTGCATCTGCACTCCACTCTACTGAGACTTTCTTTGGTTAATTTGGCAGTGAAAAGCATACGTTTTAGGATTGACAAGGAATCAAACACCTTTTGTTCCTAAATCCTTTCAACCAAGATTACTGCTTGCTTTGGATCATTAAATTCCACTTACACAGTTGTTTATTGAAGTGAGAAAGGGCTGTACGGTGGACAAGCAGATGCCCCTTAGAATGATAAGCACAAAACTCTCTTCTGGGTTTCCAGAAGTTTGTTTGAAGTATTGCTCCAGGTGCAAGCTGGGTACTTCTGTGATTATTTGATATCCAGATCTAATTGCTTGTCTGTCTCCATGTATAGCTGCTTCTTAGAAGTTCCTGTCCTGCACTTGGCCATGAGACATCTATGGTAACAGAGCCGTATCTACGTTTGGAGATGGTGTGCCGACGTGGAGGTGCTCAAACAGACCTGGTTTGAACTTTTCTTGGAATTCCGCCAATGCCCTCGCTCCTAATTCTAATGCAGTAACTGTAATAATATTTCTCCCACTAGGAATCTAGTAAAATATTTAACAGGATTAACACAGTGCTTGATGTCCATGTGGTTTAAGAGATCGGAGGAGGGAAACGATTTGAGGTCACATCACTTAAACCCTTGGAAAGCATAGTAAGATGCTGGCTTTTGAGCCAAGAGTTGCAATAAGCCACTTGGGGGTTTGAACGTGGCTTGACTTACATTTTCAGAGGATTGCCAAGGCTGTTGTGTTGTGGGTAGGTCATGGGGTGGGAAAGGACATTTCCCTTTATCCTTGATGTATTTCCATTTATCTGAAATGGACCTGACAATTCCTGGCGTGCATAGAAATCCAAAGTTTAGAAACTGTTTACTGAGAGCATAAAAAGGAGAAGCCCTTTTTAAAATTGCCATTTAAGGCAAATTTACTGAAACTGATCTCTCTCCCTAAATAGAAAACAACCCAAGTTATAGTTTGCAAGTTGCTTCTCTCAAATGTCATGGGGGAAGAACAATTTGACAGCAACAAAAGTATTTGAAGAGGTTCTTAAAGTTCATTGCAGTTGGGTTTGTCCTTGTTAACTGAGTGCTCTGAAAAAGAGGTTCAGGCTTGTCTGGCATGCCTGGCAGCACACGGGTTTGCCAGAATGTCAGAGGTGCAGCTCTGGTGACTGCATGGCCCAGTCACCCTGAATATCCATCTGTAGCCCAGCTCTTGATCACAGGACTCTGAACTGTATTCTTTGAGTAGCTGATTCTTGACCTTTTCCTGACTTCTGGAAGCAAGATCCCCTTGTGGGCTCTTGTGCATCTCCAACTGCCCATGTTTTTCTCTCTCTTCACCTTTATGATCATGGTTTGTTTGGTTGGTTGTTTTTCTGTTTTTTCTTTTTTGAGATTTGGCAAAGAAGGTCTTTAGCACATATTTCTTCCTTTCCCTAATATTTCAAGAGTACACTCCCATAAGTAAAGCAATTTAGAACCACGTGCCAGGATGAGTCACGTGGAAGGCATGAAAACCCAGGTTCCTTTCTGTCTGTGGGAGGACTGCTATTGGTTTGTGAGTATGCTGTTATAACTGAGGCATTTGCATCATGCAGCCCTAAGGGTTGAGTTTGGGAGAACTGAGACTGATGGCTAGGGATGTTTCTTCCTTCCCTTTACCGTCCTTCCAATGTCAGTTGTCATCCATTGCTGACTTTTTTCTCATACACACTTCCTGGAATGGACTGGGGAACTATCCTTTTAACATGTGGCTTTTAGGGCACACTCATGACCCAAACAATAGCAATAGGTTTGTGAGACCTAACAGATAATGTAAGGGAAAATAAGCTGAAAAGGGCACCTATATATGGATTCTTACAATAATCAGGATTGGCGAGAGTTCAGTTTTCTATCCTCATCTCCACATTTTCCAATAGGTTCTCCATAAAATTCCTAGGCATGACAAGGGTGAAGGAAAATGTGTGACTACAGTGCAGATGGGGAATCTTTTGTTTCAGTTTAAGAAGATATATTGGCCCAAAGCAGGAGCATTTGGTGTTTAAGTAGACTTTGGAGTTATCGCCTGAGTTGATGCTTTTGTGTAAAGACACCAAGTCCTTCACATGACCTGGCAGCCCTGTGAGCTCAGCTCGGTAGGTGCTCACTGGTCTTTTTGTTCTTCATCCACAGATGACAGTGTTGTCACACTCCTTGATCGCCTATGTTATCTAAGTCTTCATGTAGTCAGAGACCTTCCTGGTGTAGGGAGATGGTGGTCAAAGAGGAGACAGTAGACTGGCCAGATGGACCTGCTCAAGAATGTCTGCTGGAGAAGACAGGGTCACTCTCTGGATTGATGACTGTAGCCTGCTAACCATAACTCAGCGGGAGCTGAATGGTATTACAGAATCACACCACTGTGACCTATGAATGTCTCAGTGAGAGACCGCGGGCAGGGCGGAGGATGAGAAAATTGACTTGGAGACAAATCTTTGTCATATTATTTGAAAAGACACACAGCTCCTACACGTCTTCCTCTCTTGGGAAATGAAAGGCCATATCTCCTTTGTGTGCTTGAGTACTCCTGGAGAAAGGCAGATGTATGGATGTGTGTTTCAGCAGACAGCACTAGACTTTGGCATATGGTTGTGTGGGTGTAGGTGGCTTATTCCTATTTACACAAAGAGAAAGTACAGAGTTCTCAAAAATGTCTACTTAGCAAACTTTTAAAAAGTGGCTGCAAGGATATTTCAGTTACAACAGTCAGAAAGGCATGAATGTTGGGGTGTTAGCTGCTCCAGGCTGACAATACTCAGGACCATCTGGGCCCTGTGGTACGTGGATGTTGTCAGGCCAGCTCTGATCTTGCTCACCACTAGGATTAGCAGGGTGCTAGCATGTGAGGGCAATGCACGATGACAGGATGCCCGGCAAGATCAGTGTGAGGAGGGAGTAGGATGTCTCATTTGTATTCACAGGAACTTACCTTATGGAGCTAACAACATGAAGAAGCCAGGGCCACTGAAAGGAACATTTATGACTTAGATTTTCCAAGGAAATTGGGAATGGCCCTTCAGCTTTCCCATTGCTGAGACATAGTACCTGACACCCTTAACTTACAGGAGGAGAGGTTGAGTTGGCTGACAGTTTCAACAGATTCAGTCCGTGGTCAGCAGGCTCCAAGGCATGAATATTATGGTAGAAGGGTGTAAACAAACAAAAAAGCTTAGTTCATGTTGGCCAGGAAGAACAGGAGAACAATGCGAGAGCAGAAAGGGACAGGGACCAGACATATTACGCAAACACCCCTCCATAACTCATCAGACACATCCATAACTCACCAACTCCCCAAGTAGACCCACAATTCAAAACAAATTGATGCTTTACCCTACTATAGCACACCAGCAAAGACAAAAGAAAACTCCTAAGAGGCAAAATACAGGATTGAGGAGGAAGCTAACGCCATAGCCTTCCTTGAAGTTTACTGAGAAGGAGCAAGGCCAGGTGGGGCAAAGAGATGCAGTTTGGGGTTGACTGGCTTGAATGACTCCAGTAACTTTGAGTAGTAGGGCTCCTGGTTGACTAGTCCTCAGCCCTGAGTTGACTGAGGGCAAGGAAAGCAGGGTTTGGTAAGGAGGTGGCTTGCAAATGAGACTCACTGTTTAAAGAACCTTCACTCTTTTCACTGTCTTTAGGAATCAGGTGGCCCTGGTAGGGACAGTCCCTCCCTGGGCTATAAGGCCCCACAAAAGTTAAAACCTCATAAGATGCACAAAGTAAAAATCATGTTTATTGTACAAGATGGGGGTGATGAGAGGTTCCCAACGTTGGGTGCAATGAAGTTGACCCGGAAGCTCAGGTCAAGATAGCAAAACATCCCGAACTTAAAAAAAAAAAAAAAAATCTACTTCCTACTTAAAAAAGAAGTGAAAACAACTCTACTACTTAAACCAAATCACACCAAACCAAAACAAAAAATAAGAAAAATGCTTAGAATGACAAAACCCAAACTCAGACCCACCAGGCACCAAAGGCTCCCACAGGCACACTTTTATATATGAATTTCTTTTTCCTTGGCAACTACATATTTTAACTTTCCACTGTGGATATTCAGACTTTTTAGCATTTAAAAATTTCTCTTGTCCATGAGAACAGGAAGCATTCAAAGAATGTGGAATGGAAGATTATGTGGCTGTTTATGGCATTTTTCTACCAAGTTCCTTGGTTCTTCTAATGTCCTGGTTCCTGGAGAAATGGCACACACCACCAGTGTCCCAAAGAAGGTATCAAGTTCGTGGTCCCTAACCTTAGAGCAGCCTTGCCTGACAGACCCCAAGTGTTTAGCATGCACCAGAGGTGCTGGTGTTTGTTTCCTAGGGTGACTAGCCCAAATTTTTACTTCTCTTTTCACTTTCCTATTTCATGCCCATCTTTTGACTCTTCCTTCTCAACAGACCTGAAGCCATCTCCTATTTCACTGAGCAAATTCTGCCTCCCTGAGAGGCTCTATCCACTTGCTGTCCTCTTGCTATAAAGGTTCATCTTGACTTTGCCTTTCCTTTCTGTCCTGGCTGGCTGCCTCATAGGAAGTCAAGTCCCTTGCCCATCTGCAGGATTCATTTGTTCTCTGCCTTCTTTCTGCAAGGAGCTTGCCTCAAAAGTTGGCTTTGTCCTTTGTTACATTTATGAAAGCATCTACCACCATGCTTTCCTTCATTCAGCTTATAAAGATTCTCAAGCCATTTCATCAGGAGCAATCTTTTTTGATCCTGTACCTTGCGATTTTTTTCTTACTGCTGCCCCCTTCCATCATTTCTGTCTTCCTCTAGTTTATACCAACCTGTATGCAGTGTGGGCCAAAGATGTTTTAGCATTCAGAGTATAAATTAGGATTTTTAAAGAAATAACTAGAAATATTACTCAAGAACAGCAAGAAGAAAGCAGATGTGATATGTTTTTGTTTTGTTCCCATCCTGAAAGCACACCTGAGAAAACTCCTGGTGGTCAGTTGTCTCCCAAGTCTACACTGGTGAGCTAGTTGCCAAAAATCAGGTGGGAAAGGGAAGGCGAGCAGAGCTCAGGGTCAGAGCAATGAGACAGATGATAAAATAAGGCCTGGGATGTGAGATCGTGCTCACTGCTGATCACAGCTTCTGCCTTCTTCATGTTAGTGTGTCCCAGTTGAGTGCCCTGCTCCAGTGCTCAGTGTTCTTGTCTCAGCTCAGCACCTCCAAGTCCTCCACTGACTGGCTAAGTTGTGCCTTTGAGGATCCCACCTTGCTCAGTACTGATCTCATTGAACATGACCTCCACGATGGATGTAGTGTTAGTAACCACTTCCTCCTCTGATTTAAGAACCCTGCCTTCTCCAGGTCCTGCTGTTTCTTTGATGGCTCTGAGAGTGACTGCTGCCTCAGTGTCTCCTACTTGCTGGGGATTGTGCTAGGTCCTCTATAGGCATTGTGAAGGCCAAACTCATAAAACATCTGGAAGGGACACATCACAGAATTGCACAGGCTAGAGGTGAAGACACAGGTTGTTTGCCCAGTTGCTCATTTTTTACCTAAATGAGAGGACAAACCAAGACCTGACTATTTGAAAACCTCCTCCCTTTGCTTGGACCAATTACCACTGTTTGTGTGCCTTCTTTCATGCCTCCAGCACCAGTTACCACCAACAGAGTGCCCACAATTCCCAAATCCCATTAGGTAGCTTCCAACTCTTTCTTGAGCACCACCCCTGTATTTTCCATTGCTTATTGGAAACAACCAAATTGACATGTCCAGTGGATTCAACTGATGGAAAATCAAATTTATTTCTCACTTTCCCAACCTGTCTTCCTGTATTGCTGCCATTTGGCAGTAGCTAATTGGAGCCATCAGCTATCCAGGTCAGGATCTAAATGTCACCCAAGAATGTTTTGTGTCCTGCATTCTGCATCTTTTCAGCCTTCTTGATTTTCCTTCCTGAAGACCTCTTAAGTGCTCAACTTTCTCCCAGACTCTGCCCATTTCCTTAGGTTGGCTCACGTCATCACATGTTGAGGTTGTCTAAATAAAACCTTTACTAATTTGCTTACCTGGAGTCTTGTCTTTCTAGTTCTTCAGTCTTCCACTGAAAATCAATCATGGGCTTCCCATGATCTCCAGATAAAGTCTGAGTCTCAGTCTGGAGGTAAAGTCTTCCACTGTTGCTCCTGAATACTGTGGCTTAGTCCCCTTGAATTCATTTTAGGCCATAGACATGCAGAGGGCAAAGGCCTTGAGGCAGGAATGAGTTTGATGTGTTTGTTGAAAAGAAGTCTCATGTGGCTTGAGCAAAGGAGTGGATGGTAAAGTGTGAGCTGAGGCTAGAAAGGTAGCTTGAGTCCAGAATATACAGGGGCTTATATACTGGGAGCTTGACTCTGGGAAAGAGAAACTATGTACAGTGCACAGGGCCCAGCTCCTTTTCCTGGTGCACAGGCCTTGTGTGGTCTGGCCCTAAGCTGCCTTTCCAACCTGAGCTCATACCCATCCCCTCCAGTCACTTGGCTCCGATCATATTGGCTTTTATATTCAACAAGCACACTGAGCTCATTTCTCTCAGCTGTGCCCCCAGAACAGAATGCAGGTCTCATGGCTAGCTCTTCTTTATCCTTCACACATTAGCTTACATATCACATTCCACCATTCCCCATTACATTAACCTATTTGTGGTCTAGTACCTACTCTGCCTGGAATGATCTTGTTTCTCTATTCACTGACTTCTTTTTGGCCAGGAAGACTACCTAGGGGATTGGAGGAGGACACTCTCGGATGCAGCTGGTGGGTTATGGATGGGTGGCCTTGGGTAATATGTCTGGTCCCTGTCCCTTTCTACTTTGGCACTGTTCCCTTACTCTTACTCGCCAACATGAACTAAGCATTTTTGCTCTTCCACACTCTTCCACCATGATAGTCATGCCTTAGAGCTAGCCAACTGAGTCCACTGAAACTGAGCCAAATTAACTTCTCCTCCTATAAGTTGTGGGTGTCAGGCACTGTGTCCCAGCAATGGAATGATCTTATTTTCCTATTCATCTCATTAGAGCATAAGTTTCCTAAGGGCAAGGGCTTTCTCAGTCTGCTTTTTACTTTTTATGCCATATTCCTAGTGCCTGGGACACCACTCAGCATATCAGAGGTGCTTGGGAAATAATGTTCAGCAAGGAGCCTGGGGCCTGGCAACCACTCTGTCTCTATTCTGTGTGATATTTAATATTATGATGAGGACAGTTCTTTCCTAGCACAAATTTTGGGGCCACACAGATGAGGAGGACCCTGTTCTAGCTGACATAGGCAGGGCAGTCATCCCAGAAGAAATCAGAATCATTTGGAAGTCCTCAGGCCACCTGGGTGAAGGAGGTTGAGGAGAGAAAGGAGACCAAAGGGGAAGAGCCTTCTACAAAGGACACTGCAAGCTACAGAGGTGCAAAGTAGGGAGAGTGTGGGATGTAAACAGAACATTTCCAAATCCATATCATGGGGATAGGGGTATTATTTGCATGCATGCATGCGTGCATGCATGTGTGTGTGTGTGTGTGTGTGCAAGGTCTTTTTCTGAGTGATTAGTTGCTACCATCTTATAACTGTGTTTTAATATGTATTATGCATGGAAAAAGAATCTCTACAAGTCCCTCAGATACATCATGCAGAGCATGTGTAGAGGTTATTAGTAGCCTTTCCCACAGTGACAGTTATTGGAGACCCCTGCAGTGGATTCCAACTCTTACTCGGGTTATGGCACATGCAAGAAAGGAAAGAAAGAGCAAGAGACAAAATAGAGAGGTGCATAGCAGGCATCTGGGACCAACAGTTATTCTCTAGGAGCAAAAGGCCCCAGTCTACAGCTAGTTAGCATTTTACTAGCCAGGGTAGGGGAGGAGGTAAGATGCTTCTCCTGGAGCAGCATAAAGGCAGTATAACATCATAAAGGGAACAAGACAAAATCCATAACCACACCTGGGTGCTAATCTCATTGACACAGAAGAAGGTGAATTCCACTTTCCAGAACCAGCCCAAGAGGCAGACAGAGCAAGGAAACCCTAAGACAGATACTAGGCGGTCCCCAACACAGACGCTGGTGTTTCTGCAATGAGCAGAAATGAGATACAGATCCAGCCTGAACCAAGGTGCCCTGTGGGCTCATTTCCTGACTGGATGATGATGTCAGCGATTCTTCACCTGGGCAGAGACAGCCCCACACGAACATACAAACATGCAGTTTCTGTTTTTCTTAGAAGTTTTGACACCTTGTTTATGAACCTTACATCTGTTTTTCCTTTTTAATTTCCAAAGTTAGGTTCTCTACAGTGCACTGCACAGAAACTCTGCTTGCATGCTAACAGAAGTGAAAAAAAGTATTCTGTGGTCCGTCAGACTTGGAAATGTGATACTCCATCACATTCTGAAGTGGCAGACCTCTCTGAGGTTAATTTGATAACCAGAATGTAACTCTCCCTGCCATGGTATTTCTCACCTAGGGGACTGAGAGGAACACTCCTGTTGGAGACAGGGCTCACAGGACCAGTTAGAACTTTCTAGAATGCCCTTTGAGGAAATCTGTTCTGGGGAAAATGTTGTCTGAGATTAGTTTCTACAGTCATTGAAGAGGTGACTTTTGAGACTTCTACATTCAGCTTTGGGTTAATCTTTATACTCTGCGAGATCTGCAGGCTGGTCTTCCATGCTTTGGAGGCTGTGAACATCTCCCAGCCGTAGTATAATATAGGGAGCAGGTTGCAGTGATGCTTGGAAGGGTCCCACAGACTTGAGTTACCCTGGAGATCCTTCTTGCATGATTCTTCCCTGTTTTCTGACTCCAGAGGAGCACTGCTGCAGCATTCACATCCACAGTAGGAGGATGTACCTGGACTCGTGCAGGGGAACAGAATCAAAGCACCTGTGTCGAGGTTGCAGTGGGAGCGGTTAGCTCCATAGGTTGTTTTCAGGGAGCAAGGAGGAAAGGAGGGCTATTTCGGGAAATCATGGGGCAGGAAGACCTTTTGCTGGTGCCCACTTGAGTTCTACTGGCTCAGCGTGGGCATGAGGTCTCATGCTGTCCTCCTGACTCAGTCTTCTGACTGTGTTTTCCTCACACATCCGCCCAGGACAGAGAGAAACCCAGGAAATGTCACTGCCTCCTAAAGGCCTGTGCTCCCTCCCGTGCCTCTCCTCCAGCGAGTCTGGGATTTCAGTCAGCCTGTTTGATTCCTTCTGGGCACGGGTGTCTTCTACTTTAGTGGAGCTGGCCATCAGAGCCCTTCAGGTGGAGGAGGCATTGCAACCAGGTGGCCTTTTACATGCAGAACTGAGCTCAGCTGGGCCGATGGATCTGTCCTCTCACGGCTGTTCCTTCTTCTCCTCATGCATATTTACAAGGTGGGTCCCCAGCCAGACACAAGCAGGTAGAAGAGATGAAACAGTGTAATAATCTGTGAGGTTTCTGTGAAGAGAAAGGATTAGCTGAGCTCTAAGTGCACTTAAGGCCTTTAATGAGACTTATTTAAGGAAGTTCTGCCAGTGCATGTTAGACTGGGCAGTCTATGCATGCCACCATTAAATGGGGCCCATGGCAGACGAGTCTCTGCTATCCACTCTTTCAGGAAGATGCAGTGTGTGTGTCTTGGCAGCGTGACAGGCCAACTGAAATATCCTTGGCATGCCCTCTTCCTGGTCAGAAGTTGCCTCCCCATCCCTTCTAGCAGTTGTCTACTTTTTCCTCAGCAGGCAGACCCTGATTGGTTCCAGGAAGGGGGTCTGGAAGGCAGCCCTCCGAGCAGAAGTGTAGGTACATTTCTGACCTGTAGTGCCCATATTTCTATCTTGACTCTTCAGACTCCTTGGTATACTTCCTGGCTATTTGGGGCCCTATCCAAATTTGAAGGCATTATTGGAAGGTAATAGAAGCAGGAGGTGGTGACTAGTTGAAGGGTGTGGGTCACTGAAACATGACCTTGGGGACTGTATCTGGTCCTCAGCCCCTTGCTCTCTGGTTCGCGCGCTCTCTCTCTTTCTCTCTCCTCTCTCCTGTCTTCTCTCTCTCTCTCTCTCTCTCTCTCTCTCTCTCTCTCTCTCTTCCTCTCTCTCTATCTCTTTCATGGCCACCATGAAATCCACAGTTTTTCCCTGCCACGCACCTCCTGCCATGATGTTCTGTCTTGACTTAGGCATAAAGTGTTAGAGCCAGCGGACCATGGACTAAAGCCATGAACCAAAATAAATTTTTCTTCCTTTGAGCTGTCGTGATAGTTAAGCTTAGTTGTCAGCTTTACTGATTTGAGAGCTGCCTAGGGAATTAGTAAACTATGTTCCTGCTTGTACCTGGGTGGCTCATGGAGGCATGACTTTGGTACTTATCTGGCCCCTTTCCCCTTTCTTTCTGGCATTTTCCCTCTGCTCTGCTTCCTGACCGCCAGGAGCTAAACAAAACAGTAAATCCCTGACTTATGACCATTCGACTTGTGAACTTTCGCAGGCACACTGTATAAGACTCACAAGTATACTTTGTTGCATTATGAACTAACAGGATTTATGAACTTTCTCCTGGAACAAAACTCATTCATAAGTAAGTCAGGGACTTACCGTATTGTTCTGTGTGCTTCTGCTATGCCCTTCTGCTGTGTCCTTACTTTAGAGCCATTTAACCATGGACTGAATCCTCTGATACGGAATCCTCTGATAAATAAACCTCTCCTCTTTTAAGTTAAAAGCGTTGAGTATTTTGTACCAGCAACAGGAAAGTTGACTAATACAATTATTTATGACAGGTATTTTGTCACAGCTATGGAGAGCTGACTAATAGGCTCCTTGCCTCTTCCAGCTAGGGGAGCCTGCTACATTCCTTGAGTTGTGGCTAAATCTCTCCAGTCTCTGTTTCCACCATCACAGAGGCTTCTCTGAGTCCACTTTGCTTTCCTCTTATAGAGACTCTTGTGATTATATCAGTTTCCTCCCCAGATAATCCAGCATAACCTCCCAATGTTAATATTCTTAACCTAATTATATCTGCAAACCCTTTACTATATAGTGTCATAGTCATAGTCATAGCCCCAGGGATTAGGATGTGAACACATCTGGGGAGCCTTTGTTCAGCCTGATATATTACTACACTAAACTGTCTCACTTCCTGATGCCTGTTTATCATATATCTCTGATGTCTAGCAGGTCCTGCTCCTTTTGCCATCCCTGCCTGCTCAGAAGACAGCTAGCAGCTGTAAAACCACGTTAGTGTGTACTTCTTCCACTCTTTCTCCTGGGGAATGCTGAGATGTGCTGTATTTTTGTCAGTAAAGACCACACTCTTGTTTTGAGTGCTGAATTTTCCAGCAGTGGGTAGATGACGTGTGCCCTAATGCAGCCATGCTGTCCTGTCCCATCACCAGGGCCCACCTTTGTGAACAAATTCTTTCCGTCTGAGACATCCTCTTTCCTTTTAAAATAGTTCCTTCTCTGAAATACGGAGTTGCTTGGCTCATCAGAGCTGCCCCAGCAGAAAAGAAAGCAAACTGAGGTCCCATTAAAACTCAGAGGGCCTCTTGGGGCACAGCAGGACTCTTTCAGCCAGTGATGGCCCAAAGGACTCTCAGACCTTTCTCATTGGTTTGCGACATGCCCTGCCTTCCCCTTGGCTTCCTCAAGACCTCTCTGGAGCCACTGTCTAGATGACACATAGACTTGTGCTAGAAGGGTAAGAGGGCAGTTGAGAAGAGATACTGTATCACCAATAAGATGTATTTGGCCAATGGTTCCCCACTCAGAGCTCAAAGACTTAGGATGTGTTGGGTTTCCTGGCCTACCATGCCACCCCTCTGATTCCTGAGAGTGCTCCCAGGTTTCTGATACTGGGTTCACTTCCTTTCATAGAGCCTTCCTGTGTCACCACTCCTCCTTCACCAATAGTGATCCCTTCCCAAGTAGTAATTGCTCTTGATAACTACTGGTTTGCAAGTTCTTTTCCCCATAGAGTCTTTCTCTGACTTCTCCATCTCAGGGTTCTGTGTGTCCTGTGCAGTGCTTGGTGTATGGTTGGTAACTGACGGGCCTCTGTTCCCACAGCCCACATTGTCACGAGTTGGTAGAACCATTTCCTGCCAGGATCCGTGGGATCCTGTTTTGTACCAGGCAGAAGTGGCTTGAGGGCTACAGTAGTTAAGTCTCCGGTTTGGGGAGGAGGCAGATTGCTGGAACCACAGGATATTTTGTCTCCTAATTGTTAAGGCAGACAAATTTTTCTAGACAAATGAGAAGAAAAGACCAATCAAGTCCAATTACTTTGAAAAATTCAGATTGCTTCTGTCCATTATCTTCTTTCCTCAACTACTGCTTTTTCAAATTTAATGCAGAAAAATATGAAGATAAATGAACTGGTGCTCACAGGCTCTGGGAAGTCTTATATCTGCTAATTTTTCTGAGGATCTGATCTTTTGATGGCCAAAGGAAGGGAGGATGAGTGCCGGGAAAAGGCTTTGGGTCTTATTTAACCCATTTCCCATTTAGAAAAGAAAAAGTACAGCTTAATGCCTGTGTTCATTTAATTTTTGACAATTGAGAATTACTATATTTTGTAAATGAAAACACCACCTCTAGAAAAAGAATGCTACAAATAGATCCATGTCTTTTGTTTCCAAACCATATCTTTTGTTTTGATATACTGGAGCTGTGCAAAAAATATTAGTGAGATATTTCATGGAAAACTTCGGGGGTTAGATTAGGACTATAATCTGTGCGTGTTCTCAGGGCAAACAGGACATGGAGTGTGCCGGTTGTGTATTCTGTGTACTCACCAGAAAAAAGTGGCTTTTAAGCTAATACTCTTTCTTCTGCCAGCTGCATGTGGAGCCCATTCCTGCGTTCACTGGCTCACAGAGCACACCAGTTATTCCAAGGCACAGCCTTGTTCGTGGCATGCTAGTGTGAACCAGCCTTACTTTCCTTCAGGCATTTGTTCCTTCCTTCATTTTTCCTTAGCAGCTGCATTAATTTAATAGGGCTATTGTAACAAATTATCACATACTCAGATGACTTCGAACTATAGAAACTTTTGTCAGTTCTGAAATCATGGTGTCATGAAAGCTCTGTTCCTCCTGAGGGCTCTAGGGTAGGATCTTTGCTTGCCTCTTGTTACCTGTCATCAGCTGTCCTTGGCGTCCATTGGCTTGGAGCTGCCTCACTCCAGTCTCTGCTTCTGCTGTCATGGGGGTGTCTCTGTGTGTGCTCTCCTCTCCTCAGATGGACACTCTCAAGGTCCACCCTAAACTGGTATGACCTCTTCTTTGTGACATATGCAAAGACCTTCTTTCCAAATAAGGACACATTTGAGGCTTTCAGTCACATGAGTTTAGTGGGGAGGCTATTTAGGCCACTATGGCCATCACTCACTCTGCCATGCCCTGTGCTGTCTGCAGGGAATAGATCAGTGTGCAAACACAATGTGTTCCTGCATCCCAGAGCTTGCAGTGTGCTGGGGAAGACAGTGCACTGTCATCACCCAAACATCCAGTTACAAACCTGCGTCTCCTGTGGTCTGCTTTCCTGGCTCTTCTCTCCATGTAACTGTTTCTGGCTCTACCATGTCCAGATCTCCATTTCTTATGTAATCATTCTATACCTGCTTCTATTGGTTTTTCTCTTGCCACCAGCTCCTGCCTTTTACCCCTATAGTGTCTCTGATTGCCTTCAGGTTTCACCCTATTTCGAGAATGTGTGGGCGTTCTCTTCAGAAGGGGACTGCAGGTCAATGAGCAGAGCCCATGATCTGATACGGAAAAGTACAGTGCCTTAACACGCTCTGTCTCCTGAAGTTCCAGCCCCTGGATTGGAATTCTAGCCACGAGTCTACTTCATTGACTTTCAGCCTTCACACTCATAAATCTACAATGAGACATCTTTTTCTGTAGCTTCAATTGCACCCAATTTTTCAAATTTTATCTGTATTGCTTCTATTCCAAGGATTCTTTGGTGTGACAGTCTCCTGTAACATAATCCTCCTGGAGAGAAATGCGCTTTCTGTCTCTATTTTGTGCTGGCATGGGTGATACTTGGAGGCTGGGAATCCACTTAGGAAAAAGAAGAAGGTAGAAGCAAGGCCCTCTCTGCACTGTGTTGGTGGATTGCCTAATTGCTGCTGTTCTATAATTAGTGTTTACCTCCCTAACACGGTGACTGCAAATTCCCGCAAGCATGGATACTATCATTTTTAGTTTTTTGGTGCTGGGGATAGAACCCAGGGCTTAACACATACTAAGCATATACTCTACCAGTGAACTTTATTATTCTTTGTTTCAGCATCAATAACTACAGATACTGAGGAGGCTTTTACTGAGTACTTGTTCTCAGCTACCTACCACTGGCTTCTCTTACCTAGAAGGCAGTGTCTCTTTGTTCTCATTCTTTCCTTGCTACAGCCAGGTCCCTGCTTTGCACGCAGAATGGTCCAGTAAAATGCAAATAGGATGCTGTGAGATCTGAGTGCAAGGACCCAAGGCCAGGCTTTCAGATCTCACAGGCTCCTGGCTGCCTCTCTGGCCTCATTTGCTGCTACCTCCCAGCTTCCTGGTTTCTTCACTGATCACCTGGCAGATCCTACCCCCAGCCTTTCCACCTCAGAGCCCAGTGCTTGCTCTTCCCTCTATATGTCCACAGGGCTTGGGCATCCTTTACTGCTGCCCCTGCTCCAACGATGCCCTTAGGTGTCACCAAAGGAGCATTGTGGCTGTTTCTATCCCCTTGCCCTGCTACTTCTCATGCTCACTGTGTGCTGACCTTATTGCCTGTCCCCCCTCCCAAGTTGGCTGTCTTGCCCCTCACTATGATTCCCATGGAGAGAAAATACTGTCCGCTACGCACTGCAAATAGCTCACAGGAGAGCTGGTAAGGTTCGAAGAACAAAGGGAACCAAAGCTATCAGGTCAGTCAGACTTGCCTTTCCAGAAAATTCCATCGCTCCCTCCCTAAATCAGGATGAGGCACAAAGAAAAACTGTATTTAAGTTCTAAAAAGCCTAAGTGGCTAGGATTGTTGGTTTGAAGATGAGAAAGCCAGAGTAGGATTCAGGGGCCAGTTCAGAGTTGGGATTGGATTCTGTGGGGAATCTTTCCTTACCCGCTGTCTTTACCCAAGCACCAGCATGGCATCTTCACGGTGCCCACTCAGAGCCCTGGTGCTTTGCTTAAGCTTCATCTCCCATGTCAGCCCTTCCTTGCTTTGACTCTCTGAGACAGGAAGAATGGAGCATTTTCTCTTCTCTTTGTCTTTTCTTACTTCAGTTATTACAATTAGCTGGTTTGTTACAAGTATTACTGAAAACAGATATATTCTCCTCCATGAACTCTTGGAAGAATAAGAGGCTTGGTCTTTATTCATCTTCTGATATCATGCTCTGGGTGCAGTATTAATAACTCAGTACTGAGCAAATGAAGGAGCAATTGGATCATCCCCACATGTTGACCTTTGGCTTGTGTTATAGGCTTCTAATAGTTTTTTATAAAATCATCTGTTAAAAAATCTTGTACACAGAACACCAAGTTTTCATAGTACCATAAAACAAGTTAGATTCACTGAAGACTGTTAAATTTTAAGGTAGTGAATCATATGTATGCATACTAAAAACAGAAAGAGACAGAGAAGTATTAAAAATCTTTAACAGGGCTTTGGGATTATGTATACTTTATTAAGCACTAATTCTTTCAAAATTGGTAATTTGTGCATGATCTATATTAGCAATTTTCTTTTAACTACAGTGTTTGGTTAAATAAAATACCTCCTTTCAACCATTCTTCACAGAGAATTTATTGAACATTCTCAGCTGGGTTTTGCCGGAGGTTAAAATGGAATTTTCTTTCCTGTACCCAAAGCACCCAGCGATGAGGACTCAATGACTGAGAGCAGAAAATAGAAAAAGGAAGAGGGAAGTAGAAATGGAGAGTGCACTATGGATGGGTGGGACTTGGCAGGTATTACCTCTCTGTAGGGAACAAGGTGGACAGACATAAACAGTATGTTTACCAGAGAATTTGGTCCATTTAGTCAGCTTTCAACCCAAGACAGGGCAGCTTTCTTCCCTCTGTGCTCTGACAGACATCTCAGGGATGTATTCCAGGCCAGCTTCCCTATTCTGGAAGGTTCCTAGGGCCTCCCACGAGCCCGTCACCCCATTCCTTCACATCCCACCTTATTCCCAACAATGCCACCAGGGCACTTACCTTCAAATAGCCAAAGAAGCAACCTCCTGTTTTTAGTTAACCAGTTAAGCATGGTGTGGGTATTTGTGCAGCCATGGTGGCTGGTTTTAGAGAAATAGTGGAGAGTGGTGTGAACCATGATCTACATGTTTTCTGCAGCTCCAGACTGCAGGCTTTTGTCCACTCATCTGGATCTCTCCAGTGAGTTTGACCTCACTGCTATTTCGCATTTTCTGATAATTACCCAGGCATTATTCAAGGCTTAACTGAAATATACCCTACTTTATGAAAGTCTCTAACTCACTCAGTACTAGCTCCTTCTAGACAACCTCTACAGTTTTTGCCATGTGTTCATTATTAGCATTGGTTAGTTTGTGTGGTGCTTTCTCATATTGATCTCATTTGCTGCTTGGTTCTCCAGTTTCCATGTCATGCCTGTATCTATATCCTTAGTCCCTGTACTGGCAGTGCCTGGGATATGGCAGGCATTCAGGAAACAGCTAAAAATAAAATTATTTTGACTGAGGTGCTAAGTGCTATGGTAGCCTAAGAGAATTCACTTTCTCTCCAATAATTACTTATCCAGCTTCATTGCCATCATTTGGCTTCTTTTTTCTAGAAACCACAGGGTCTAGAACCAAGTCTTGGTTTTGTTTTTTGTGGTACTGGCGATTCAACCCAGAACCTCCTATAGTAGGCAAATGCTCTGCCATTGAGGTAACACCTCCAGGCTCTCAAGTCTTATTTTAATCAATTTCTTTCTCATGATTATTCTCATGTTTTAGGCTTTAACAGCAAACCAGGGCCCCATATTTTACTCATTAGTCTTCCAACAGTGGCCTCTCAGCCAATATAGCAGAAATGAAATTTAAAACACAGAATGTACACTGTGGGTAGCCAAAGATATTATTGCTATCTTGGGCATCACACTTTCATTCAATAATATCAGGCTTATTTTTTCCTTTTTACTTTTTGGGGGGGTTGTGGGTAGAGGGTATAGTTTTCTTAGAACTTTGTATAAATGATTGTTTTGACAGGGGAACAAAAACACTCATTCTGATTGGCACAGTTTTTGAAATCAGAATCACAGCTATCACCATGAAGACCTCATTTCCTGATTTAGCATAATTATGTCTTGGAGAAACTACCTTGGAGAATACATGGAGGCTGGCATTAAACGACAAGCCATATTCATTTCCCTCTCTCCCTTTAGCTTGTCTTTTGGATTCAATATATTGGTTAATGGAGGATGGAATTTGGGGCACAGTGGTCAGACACCATTCTAAACTGATCTCTTTTTTAACTGGAAATTGTGTGTGATCAAACTAAGTGGATGGTTTGTCAACCAATTGTATCTGCACCATGCTATCTTACCTACAATCTATGGAAATTTATAACATCATTTAGCTTTGAAACCAAGAGATTCAATTTACTCTACTGCTCACTTAGAAAAGACAGGGAAAAATAACCCAAAATCACTGGGGAAATAGGCTTCTCAATCTGAAAAGAATCATACAGTATTATCTAATCTGTTTTTCTTCATCCTTTCTCTACCTCGAGAAAGATGGTTATCTCATTTTTCCCCTTCTGAATCTCTCAAGAGAAGGAGATTCTGTTTTTCTTTGATATCTATTCTGATCTCCAACAACTTTTGATAATTAGAAGAGGAAGTTATAAACACTTTCCTTCATATTGCATGGAAAAGCTTTCATCTTGTACCATTCTTGGAAAGATTCAAGACTCTCGTCTCTGTTGGCCTCCATAGCATTCACTCAGCAAGTCTTCCTTGACCACTTACTGTGTGGCGGATACCAAGGAGCGCAGCACAGGACAGGCTCAGGCTGGTGGACTAACGGGGAGATAGATAAAAATTTAAATAATACAAATAAAAATTTCGAAGTGGTAGTACTATGTGTGTGTGTGTAGTGTAATATATAAATGTTTATGTATTATATGTCTATATCTATGTGTTTAATAACTCCACATAGGGGTCAGAGCACAGAGAGAAATAAAATGAGGTCAGGTATCGGCCACAGAGAGAATAAGTGACCAAGAGAGTGTTTTTGATAGGATATATTAAAAAGGCATGAGCAGAGACTGGAATCACAAAGTGATGAGCCTGTGAGAACAGGACCTTCCAGACTAAGGAGCAGCAAGGGCGAAGCCCTGAGGATGAGAGGTTGGGGAGGCAGTTGAGGCACAGTGACCTTCAACCATGCAGAGAATCTCTCTCTCTCTCTCTCTCTCTCTCTCTCTCTGTGTGTGTGTGTGTGTGTGTGTGTGTGTGTGTGTGTGTGTATTGGGGTAGGAAAATCTAAATCATTTAACCTTTCCTCAGTTTCAAGATTTCAGTTCTCTAAAGAGTGTGGGCCATTGCAACCACATCCATTTCAGTCCTCAGCACATTGTAAGCCCTCGCGAAGTGCGTATTTCTTTCCTTTGTTTCCCAAACATTGCCCAGTGCTTGTCTGAACCCAAACACACAACTCCATTGTAAGCTGGGCCCAGTTCATACCACCTGCCTTAACTGTCTTAGTCCTGGTCTTCCTTCACTTACCCATTCAGTACTGCCTTCCCTTCCAGATCTTTCTGGAAAACATATCTTCTGCTGCCTCATCAGCTCTACTTTCTGGTGCTGGTCATGGCTGCCCTTTTTCTACTACCCTTCTGGCCACTGAGGCAGGAGGCAGGTTCATATTACTCTTATTTTAGCCCTCAATTAAAACACTTTTCTCTCTCTGGCAGGCACACTCATGTTTTAGTCAGAGCAGGCTAACTACCATGACAAACAGCCCTGAAAGCCCCAGTGAAGGATTGTTTCTTGCCCAAGGCATGGTCCCATCTGGACAGACCAGTGCAGACTGCACTGCTGCATATCCTGTCCTACATGACTTAATTGCTGTTTAGACTCATGAGCTCTATTCATCTAATTGTTCCTGGGGTCTTGGTTTTGCCACCAGCTCCCTTCTGTTTGTCCCCTAATGAAGAACGTGAGTCAGAAGGATTTTGTGAGAGATTTTTTTTTCACATGCCAAGTCTAGAAAATACTGTATGTCTCTCCTGCTCACCTCCCCTTGGCCAGAACTCAGTCCCATGAATCACCCCACTTTCAGGAATGCTGGGCAATGCAGCTTTCCTGGAGGCCTAGGGCAAAAAGGAAGCTGAACATGGTGGCCACACAAAGGTTCCGTCACTACTGCCAGCTTTCACTGGAGCAGAGTTCCTGGTGTCTTTATCTGTGGCCATATCCTGAGCCTCATTCTCATTCAGATTTAATCAGCAGTGTCTTATCCTCTGACCTCAACATTCTGTGTTTCCTTGCCCTTTGTTACTTGCTTTCCTCTAGAGACCCATTTTAGGCATTTTCTTACAGAGATCTCTTCTTCTCTCCTGGTTTTTTTTGTTTTTTTTTTTCCTGCCTTTCCACTGATTCTCTGGATTGCCCTTTTCAGGAAACTTCAGTTCCCTCAGACCTTGACCTTCAACCTCAACCTGGAATCAATCCTATAATCTGCCTCTTCTGTTATTCTACTCGAGCTACTGAAGTGCTACTGAGATGGAGCACGATCATGGAGTTAGTGCCAGGCGGATTCCAGGGCTTGAGCTCAGCCAGGCTCCTGAGGCTGGGTCTGATCTTTCTCTTGTGGCTTCAGGGATGATTTAAAGGTTTCCCAGACTCTTCAAGCCCCTTCCAAGCACAACTTCATCCCCCTTACTTTCAGCAAACAAAACTTTCAGTTTCAAGGGAGACCCACACGATGGGGATGGGCCACTTCTCAGCTCCTTGCTCCTGTTTGCCACAGGCTGGCCCTCCTTCCTCCAACACTAGGAGACAGGAGTCTGCCCCGTATATCCCAGTGCTTGGTTCTTTCTATCTAGCCTGCCCTTCTCCCTCCTTCTCCATTCATGATTGCCTCCATTCTTCATTGCCTCTACTCTTATTTCTTTCCAGCAGCTCCTACATGATTTTTATGTTCCAAAAAGAGAGGCTTTCCCTCAACTCAGCCACCATCTAACTCCCCAGTGCTACCCAGGTTCTTATTTTATTGTTCAGCAAAACTCCAAAAATACAATCCCACCTTAGCTATGTTTTCAGTTCTCTCCTTCCTATCACCTCCCAACCAGTGACCTAAATATCAAATCGAGTGGGAAACTGTGAGTCATTTCACTGAACTCCTCAGGGCATTTGCAATGGTTAGCTGTTCTCCTTCCTTTCTGAATACATCTTAATAATTCCCTTTTGGGCTGCTTTTTCCTTGCTCTGCCCATTAAATTAGCTTCCCTCCCCCTAACATGTCATCGTATTCCCTTTTTCTTTCTGTGTTCCTTCTCTCCCGAGGATCTGCTCAGCCTCACCATTCTTACCTTCGAATTTATGGGCAAAGACTTCCAAATTGATTCTCTGCCTAGCTTTCTCTCAGAGAGGGCAGAAGCAAATGTTCTAATCCTGCTGGCTGTCTTTACTTGTTTGTCCCTCAGTCACTTAGATTTGGTGGGTCTAAGATAGAAGAGATGACCCCATCTCTTTCACTGACCTCAAATTTCTCTCTCTTTCTCATTTCTCCTCAAGGCCAGTTCAATAAACCCAAATCCACTTAGCCTCTCAAGTCAGAAATTCCGGCATCATTTTATCTCCTCTTCTTTTCTCTAATCCCCAAATCCACTTAGTTATCAAATCCTGCTGCTTTTGCTTCATTAATTTTTCTTGGTTCTCTTCTTACTATGACTCTCAAATCCTTTCTTATTTTATTTCATAGAAAAGAAGTAAAACAAAATTTCATAGCAAAATAATAGGAGAATAAGAGTAGTTAATACATTGAGTATTGCCTTTAAAGTAGCTACTCAGCATACAAGATATGGGCTTAAAAAGTACTCTATAAAATATTAGCACAAACCTTTCTTCTCAATGAACTAAGAGAAACTAATAACTCTCTCGTATTTTTTTCCTTTTCTTGTATTTCCTTTCCCTTTTCCCTATCCTAGTTCCTTTTTCCTTTTGGACCATTTCTTCTCATTTTTAAAAACTTGCTTGCATCATTCTAACATCCTCCTCTGTGCTTCTTTGCCCCTGGACAAAATGCCTACCTAACAAGTACCTGTCACTGGATCAGAATCCATGATTGTTTACAAGGAACCCAAGCCATGCTGATCAATGCAGCATGTAGTTACCCAGTCCAAATCAAATGTGCTCCTATAGGTGAATGAAAACAATGAAAAATGGTCTCATATGAGTTTTCACAGCTCCAGATAAAAATTGCTGACAATGTCATATATGCGTTCTGAAATAACTTGGAAGTGGAAATCATTTGCTATGAAAAATCATTTAATAAATGAAAAGTCTAACACTAGCACAGATGCAAAGATAGGATAAGTTGTTTTGTGAAATACAAGAAAGAATAAAACAGTACTTCTAATTTAATGTACTTTATTTTAAATATATATGTAACAAAATTAAAAAATTCAGTATAGCAAATAGACATTTGACTATTATAACCACATGTGTTTCTCCAGAGGTTTGTGTTATTCAAGCTGACCAATTCCCTTTTTAAATGAGAAGATGGAGATTGGCCCTAAACCCTGAGACAGTGTATGCTTGAGCAATAGAAGAGTTCACTGAAAATGTGTCTGACTAATAAGATGCCTTGTGACTGTGCGTGAGCTCTTTAGTGCCCTGTCTCTGAGTCTAGGTGCTGCTACCTGATGCTTTCCTTGAATGAAATAATCTCAGGGCTGATGAAGTAGGCAAGGCGGTACTGCTGCACGGGTCCCTGAAAAGAGCATATCTTATGAAATGCTTAGAACTTTCTTTGTTTAGGCAAAAGAAAGTTCCTAAGGCCTCATCCAAAATCTAAGCACCCTCTAGTAAGCAAGTACCAACCCCATCTGTAGGTAGAGGGTAGAGGCACGTATTTCGGGTCTTTTGTATTTTGTATTTTGTATTTTGTATTTTGAGTGACTGCATTCAGATTCACGAAAGTTCCTGCATTGAAAGTGTATGGAAAGCTTCGTACAGGCCTTTCCTGAGCACTGCAGCAGGACATCAAAGAAACAGAAAGCATGTCTTAGACCTTATCATTTAATAGAATTTAAAGTGTATAAACAATGAATTTAGGTTCAGTGTCCTAAGATGAGTATAGAGGTCCTCTATATCATGCATGGATACTTTCATCCCAACCTCCATGGAATAGTCAGTCCCTACTCATATGACTCTGAGAAGAATTTTCCAGCTTTTGCAGCGCCTGAGTTAATAAAAACCGAGAAAAATGCCTTTCTTTTTTAGAAACAGTGACTTGAGTGGGAGGAAAATAGATTACGAAGGCAGAGGGGGAGCAATTATGGAAAGTTTCATTTCTAGAGTCTCACTCAAAAATTGAGAGATGTTTTTCAGAAGCATATTCACTTTTAGTGTTTAGGTTTGTACTTCATGGAGCGTTGGAGAACAAATGGAATGCAGGAGCCACTGAGGAGAGCTGGTATTTTTAATGGACAATTTTCCCTTTTCTGTATTTGCCGTGGTTTAAGCTAGCATGCACACAAATAGCCACAGTTTATAAATTATTCCTGACACATTTTCTGCTCTTTGAATTCCCTGAGTGCCTGCTATATAATTAGAAATAAACAACCTTTTACATCAGCAATAGGGGAAAAAAAAGGCATGATTTCAGCATGCAAATAAGATGTTACCTAAACAGAAAATTATAGATACAGCAGCAACTGTTGTCATCACAGAGGAAGAAAAGGAAGCATTGAAGGCATACAGACCGTTTCTAGCTTTGCGTGCTGACATTTTCCTCTGCTGCTCAGAGCCACCAACTGCATGCATGGCAGGGAAAAGATGATACAGATGAAAGAGGGGGAAAGCAAAAGCCTTGGGAGAAATGCACCCAGTCTCTGTGGATGTTCCTTGATGTGGTTGAGACCGTGGAGCTGAAACACAGCAGTTGATGTAAGTCCTCTGCCCTTTTGTATAGCCATATTTGGATGCAGACTGGAAAAGAGAAGTGGACTTTTCAAGAGGCCCAACTCTTAACTTCACTTGTTGACCAATTGATTGATTGATTCATCCAGTGATTCATTCGTCTGCTCACACAATGGATGACTATTTTGTGGGATCTTAAACCTTAGGGCCATATCAATCTACCAAAAAAAGACAAATGATTTTCCATTATAGGACTTACAGTTCATTTCAGGGAGACAGATAATAGACAAAGATGCACAACAGAATGACCTCTGGCTTTAGATTGAGTACTAGGATGAAAACATTCTTGGGCTGTGCTTTCTCATTCATAGTCGGGAAGACCTCTCTGCAAAGGTGTCTTCTGAGAAGAGACCTGAAAGAAGTGAGGGAAAAGACTTGAGTGTCTGTGCAGAGTGGCCAGAAGTAGAACCCCAAAGGGAGCATTCAATTAGGACTATCCTGGTCAGAGAGACCATCAGTAAGAAAGGCTTGAGTAGGGAGGAACTTGGTTTACCTGAGCGACAGTCAGTGTGTAGAAGAGGATGGCACAGGAAATAGGTGTGCTCCAGGTGCACAGGTGTGGCCGGAAACCTGGGAGGTTGTTCAGGAGAGTGAAGCAAGCTGACATGTCTTACTCTTATTTTGGTGGTTGTGTAAGAGAAGATTTTGAAAGCTGGGGGATAAGAATAGGATTCAGATTGTTTGTTGAGGTGCAGCTTGGACTGAAGAAACAGTGGTGAAGTTGGATGCTGAACTTGTGGGCTTTGTAGCAGATGAGGACCAGGGAGTGAAGGCTGGCAGGATAGAGAAGAAAGCTGAAGGCTGAGAACTGGGGCCTTCCATGTACACATCAGGATGTGGAGAAGAATCCAGCAGAGGAAATGGAGGAGTGGTGACATTGAAATATCAGACGGCCTAGTTTAATGGAAATCAAAGGGGGACTGTTAAAATATTGGGGAATTGATTAGATATGTACCGTGTTGAAAGGCTGAGGAAGATAAGATCTGAGAAATGACCCCTAGATTTGGTCAAATGAAAACCAGTGGTGACCCTGACAAGAGCCTCAGTGGTTTGGTGGATTAGAGTGGGTCGAAGAGAGAATGAGAAATTGGAAAGTGAAGATGGAAATAATATAGACAACGTGTAATAGTGGAAATAATCCACTAGAGAAGGAAAAATGGATGGCCCAGGGGAACTGCAGGGGCATTTTGCAAGAGGTTGTAGGATAGGACTAAGGATAGTTCATCAGGACAGAAGGCAGAGCAGATGACAGACATGAGAACACTGGTGCATTAGGGGTGGCAGAAGTAGGGCATTTCTTCTAAATACTGAAAGTAATAAGAAATATAAAACATTAACTGGGAAGGGGAGGTTTTTGAGATTTGAGAAAAAAGAAAGCAGGGAACCATGCCTTCTTGAAGGAAATGTCATAGAAATGCCAGGCAGCTCAGAGAAGTTCAAGTCCAGCCAGCCATCGTGATGGTAGATTTTTCTGCAGGCCTGTTCAGCCATCTGTGTTCATGTGAAGAGCAGATTGTGAATTGGCATTACCTAGGCATGTGTGCAAGTACGTGTCAGAGGGTGGTTGTGCAAGGGGTTACTGTTGGATGAGGAGAGCAATGAAGACAGTGGGCTAATGAAAGTAAAAAGGCGTTGGGCCAATGACATAGCGGTGCCAGGGAGACCAGAGAATAACTGAGTTGGGAATTCACTAGGAAAGAGCTGGAAATACAGAAGGCAGGTAGCCAACCCTCTGGGATGCCTAGAACTGAGATTTGGGGAATAGTTTCATTTTAATAATGCCCTTGGGAGCATGGAGATGGCCTAGTGTATAGGACAAGTCCTTTGGAAGTAAGGAAGATAATGAACCAAATAAGGAACCTAAACCAAAGTGTTAGATGGTTTATCTATATGAATACTGGCAGCTAAATAATGGTGTTTGGAGGAAGAGTCTAAGTGAGAAGTAAGTGATTGCTAGAAGGAAACCTTAGTTAACAGTAGGAAAGGGATGCAGAGAAGTACTACTTGAATTGTTCCTGGCTTGAGAATAGATGCATAGCTCCATAGACTTGTCATTCAGCTTAGATAAATAGAAACTTAAGCTGAGTCTGCAGGAGGTATTGACGTTCCAAGATTGGCACAAAGCCGTCTACTCTGAAGGTAGAAAGGAAGCAGAAGCTAAAGAATTGCTGCCTTAAAATGCAGGAAAAATCTAGACACTGATTTTAAAATCCAAATCTAATTCACAGGAATTCTCTTCCATTTTGATAACTTCCAAATATCATCAGGAAGTCCTTGAGACAGCAGGATGAGAATTGCTGTTTTCTGGTAGCACCCTAGAAACATGAACCCCACAATCCACATGCTGCAGCCCCTTTGTCTCACAGGCTTTCTGAGACAATGATGCATCTGAAGAAAGCTGAGTGCCCTTCTACAGTAAGAAATATTTGTGTTAATTATTTCTACTTTATATTTGGTGATGAGTCTCTCATTTTATGCATTTTTTTCCCACATGAGCTTTAGAACTCCTTTAGCTGGCATAAAAATTCTGTTGTGAGTTTGTCTGGGGTTATATTAAAGCTGTTAATTTGAAAAGAATTAGTGGCTTTATGGTTTGCAGTTTTTCTGTTCAAGAACACTGGATGTTATGTCACCTATTTCTTATTTTATATGTTTTAGTTTGCTTCATGCTTTATTTTTTTGTTAAACTCTAATGTTTAAGACAGATACCAGGACTTTCCTGCATATATATCTCCCCATAAAGAGAGTCTGATTATTAAGATACTGAACATGAAAGTTCAGACACAAATGCTCCCTGACAAATCCAAAGCAAGATACAGCAAAGCTGAGTTAGCAGCATGATTGTTCCTTTGCAATAAGCACTGTAGCTGAGAGTAGATTATCTGCATCGGTCGTATGCTTGCTACCTCTTCATCCATGGGATTAGATGTCTTCCAAATATTTAAAACTAAAGACTCTCTGGATTGGGCCCAGGATTTAGCTCAGCAGCATAAACACCTGCCTGACAAACTTGAGGTCATGAGTTTGAGCCCTGCTAACAAAAAGAAGAAGAAAAAAAAAAAAGACTCTAAATCACAACCTTGAACATGTAGCCCCTCTGTACCTGTGGGTTTTGTATCCATGGATTCAACCAACCATGAATAGGAAATAGTTGAAAAACATGGCATTGGTGTTGAACATTATAGACTTTTCTTGTTGTTTTTCCCTGAGAAATACAGTATAGTAACTATTTGTATAACACTTACATTGTGTTAGGTGTTGTAAGTAGTGTGAAGATGATTTAAAGTATACAAGAGGATGTGGACGTGTTATACGGAAATATAGTGCAATTTTATATAATGCCGAGTACTCATAAGTTTTGGCCTGGGGGAGGAAGAGTGAGGCCTGTCCTGGGAACCTGTCCTTCTCAGGTCCTGAGGGACTGAGCTACAATAGCTGAAGATCATGGCAGATGGAAATAATGCTCTTTCCCCATCTGAAATGCATTTTAAATAATGCACTGCTTCTACAAAGGGCTGGGCAGCAGCCTGACAGGCCATAGATCAGCATGGCACATGGCCAATAGCAGTGACAGGTGGCTTTTGAGACAAGCTGTGGAGCAGCTGAGAAGGCACTGGGGCCCAGTAGTCAGTTATAACAGATTCTCTTCTCCATGGGCACTAGATCAGTCCCTCCTTGGCTCTAGTAGAGAAGGTCACATTTCAGTCTTCAAAGTATTAATTTTGCAGTCCCTTCTCTCCAAGAAAAGGAAGTTTGGGGAAATACGTAATAACTGTCTTCATGGTTTTCCACTGGCCTGGTCTCTTTGAGGAAGCTGGAAGACATTTTTATTGGCTATTTCTCCCTTACAACCTACCACAATTCCTTGGGTCATGTCTCAGTGAAGACTCAGAAAATACAGTCACTTCACCCTGATCTATCACATTCCACAAGGAGCACAGAGACCAGAACATGAGCTATGTTCCCAGAAACCTTTTAATTACCTTGTTCAGTCCTCCTCCATGAAATTTTGTAAAGCTTCTCCATGAATAATGGCTGAGCATTGTTTTGTATCACTTAAATAATACCCAAAAGTGCACCTCACCTGGCTCAGTCCCTAAGAAAGTGCCACTGTGGGTCATGTCTGTCATTTTGTTCCAAATTGTTTGGCAGCAGCCCTGCAGAGGACTTTACAGTAAATCTGGAGAGGAGACAGTCTTGGGAAAACAGAGCTAGTACAGACAAGCTAGAAAAACGTACAGCCCTGTTCTAGCAGCTACTTGAGAAGCTGGGCAGGAGAGTTACAAGTTCAAGGTTAGCCTGGGAAACTTAGTGAGACCCTGTCTCAAAGTAATCATGGTTTAAAGATATCCATATAAAACTGCAGACCTAAGGGTTATGGTGCTCTAAGATTCAGAAAAGTAATCACTGGATTTTCTGAGCACTGTTCTTCTTCTCATCACTTGAATGGTGGGTATCTTTAGTTTATTGCTTAAAGAAAGAATTGAAAAAGCTGTTTTGATTGTTCCTCAGGATGTCACACTCAAGTGCATGCAAGTAATTTAATAGTATATTATTAATAACAACCGCTGCTAGCCACATCTTTTACTACACTCACTTGGCTTACTTCTTAGACCTCGGTAATTCCATAACATTTATTCTTTAATATCATAAAGTATAAGTCCTAATGGGAAAATCTACACACTCTCTAAGGGTGGCTTAATTTCCCATTGAATTTAAATCTCAAGGCCAAGGAAAAACTGCAAGGACAGTATATAGTGAACTTTTCTCTGCTCAGAATTTGATGTTGATTTTCTAGTAATGTGATCAGTGTTATCTCAACACTAAGCTAAAGGCATGAGGTGGGGTATAAGCCTTTTGGTCCAAAAGCTTCTTTGTATAACACCTTAGTGCTTTTGTACTATAATCCTTTGTCTTTGGGGCAGGACATAGAAATTTAGGATTAAGTGGTAGGGGCTGGAGGTTTACCACAGAAGCACAAGCTCCTGCCTGAAAACACAAGCTCATGAGTTTGACCTCCGGTACAAAAAAATAACAACAAAAAAGGAGTTATGATTAGTTGATAATTTGGATTTGCACAAAATTGCTTTGTGTGTGTATGTGCATTTTCTTAAACAGAGTACTTTTCATCAAATTCTCAAAGATATCTATAAGCATAAGAAAGAATTAAGAATCGCCTTTTCGGGAGGTGTCTGCGGAATGGCAAACACCTGTATTATTTTGGTGCACTGCTGATGTGAGGTTGGACATGTTGGTGGGTATCCCCCTTCTACATTCTCTGTCTTTGCCCTTAGAGACAGAGACTTCTGGGAGCCCAGTGTCAGGTTAATGCCACCTGAGCACAACCAAGAGTGTAGTGACAGAAATAATGATGCCGTGATGGCTCCATGAGAGCTGGTATTTCCCAGCTAGTGTCCTCCTGCACCTACAAATCTCTATGTGTTGTCACAAGAAGCTAGTCTACACTGGAGATAGGGACATGCTGAAGTCAGGTTCCAAAGAGTCAGACACATACCACGAATCAGTCATAACTCTTGATATATAGGTTGGAATTTCTTTCTTTTTTTTTTTTTTTTTTTTGGTTTTTTAACCTTAGGACCACATGCTCTCTATGGTAGATGAGAGAACCACTTGGGCTGACATTTAGCATTCTTTTTTTAAAATTTTATTTAAAGAGAAAAAACAAAACAAAACAGAATTAAGGGTAGCAACAATACAGAATTCCAAGGAAAAAAAGAAAAGAACAACAACAAAAAAAACCTAGGAAATTATTACTTCACAAATTACATACTGACTTATTGGAAATAGTTGTTCAAATTACAAAGTTAAAACATGTAAAGTAGACATTCAAACAGTGAGACTGTTAACAGTTCTGCTCCACAATCTGACAAAAACAGCAATATGGTCATCCATCTTACACACTCAAATATGCATGCAATTATATCAAAAGGGTAAAATTAAGCACAACAAAACAGAACAAAGCAGATCACAAGAAAGCAATGTAAGAGACATAAATTTCAAAACTACACAATCGGAGATATTCACTCTCTGTCATAGATTCTTGTTCTCTTCCAAATAGTTGTCCATATTGTCACATACAAGGAATTCACATGAAACAACATAGTATGGAACTGATCTGAGTAGGACGAGGAGGGCATTTCAGGTCTTCAAGACCAGACATTAGGGAAGCCAAGAATGGCTGTCATTCTCTTCAAAACAGCTGTGCATACCTTCATGTGTGTTGAACTTAAACAAGGCAAAGCAAGCTAAGATCACTTTGACCAACAAGTGATAGTTTTGCTGAATTTCACATCATGACATTATGGAATCAGTACTGGGTATTGTAGTGTCTCTTTTTCTTCAAAGTAGTTGCTCATTTAAACATGTGTTATATAGTTGGTTCTCGTAAACTGTTTATAAGCTCTACACATACATGAGTCTCTACATGTATATCTATCATTTCTGTATTAGAGGTAAAAACAAAACAAAGCAAGATAAAACAAAACAATTCCTAGAAAAGCATGAAGCAAAAAAGTCACATAAAACCTCAATACAAGGTGATCTACAATGGTTACCATGATGTCTCAGCAGTATATAACAACATTAATAAAAACAAAGCATTGGAGACATTATAAGACTTCAAAAGCAAGTAATAATCAAACCAGAGTGGGTATCCTAGTGAATCTTGTCATCTTCAGTGTAGTTGCCTATACTCTTAGACTTTATGCTATCCATCATAACAGATTTAAATAAAATCAGTCAATACAAAGTAGCAATCTAACAACCCAGATTCAAATAAGATCAGTCATAATAAGACAGTATAAGTTATAAGGGGCTTCAGATTAAGTTGATAGGAAAATTAGGGATGATTACCATAATATGTCCTCTTAGTTTTGGGATAGCTGACCATGTCCTCAAGTCCAGTGTAAGTAGACAAACTGGAACAGCACATAATCCATCCAAGCAGAGTGGTGAGAATAATATAAATTTTAAATCTTGTTACCCAATTAACAATATCCTCTGCCTCCCTTTTTTAGACAATTCCTCCCCTTTCACTCCCCTGGGGTGCACTGCTTGTTTTGGGTCCCACTGCCTCCCTATATAGAGCATCTCAATGGACCCTATCCTGATCTACTCTGCCTGTGTTTCTCTCTGTTACTATTTCAAGACCATCTATACTAGAGATTACAGGCAATCTTCTCTGCCTTATTTCTGCTATTCTGTTTTCCTGCCATTGGTTGTCTATTTTTCTGTTCCACTCCACTATCTGCCCCGTTCACTGAGGCCTCTCTGCCACTGTTCCTGAAATGCTCGTATTCTTGTTCTCTCTCCCTAGAATGTCCTTCAGTATTTTTTGTAGGGTTGGACTGGTGGTCACAAATTCTCCTAGTTCCTCTTTGTCATGGAAGCATCTTGTTTCTCCATTAATTTCTAGAGAGAGTTTTGCAGGATACATCAATCTGGACTGGAGATTGTTCTCCTTCAGGGCTTGAATTACTTCACTCCAAGCTCTTCTTGACCTGGTGGTCTGTGTCGAAAAGCCTGCCATGATTTTGATGGGTTTTCCTTTATAGGTGATCTGTTTCTTTTCTCTGATGGCTTTTAATATTCTGTTCTTATATTGAATTTCTGGGATCTTGATTATTATGTGTCTGGGTGTAGTTCTCTTTTGGTTGTAGGTGGCTGGAGTTCTGTGTGCTGCATCATTTCTTTTTTCTATGCTTGGGAAAATTTCCTTAATAATTTCTGTGAATAGCCTTTGTAATTCCTCTCTTTTGATTCCTGCTTCTTCATTCACATGCTTTATTCTTAAGTTATAGATCCTCTTGTCATCTTCCAGTCTTTGTATCTTTACTGCCTGCTCCCTTGTTATTTTTAAGAGAGTTTCCCTTTCATGGTCACACATTGCAAGCCTGTGTTCAATTTTTGATAGTCTATCTTTGGTTTCTTTCAAGCAGTTTTGTCAGCTTTTTATGGAGTCTTTAGTTTCCTGATAATCTCTTTGAATCTGCTTCATTAATTCTAGGTTTTTTTCTGTATTCTTCATTAAATTTTTCTCTCCATTTGTGTCCCTCCATTCTTCTGCCTGTGTCTTCTTGAGAGGTGCCCAGCCCTTCTTTTATTAATCTACTTATCTCTTGTTTAATTTGAATTAATATTTCAGTTTTGGTCCTGCTTACAAGGTCCTAAAGATATCTCTTTATGTCTGCTACCTCTGTGTTTGATGTTGCATGTTTGCTGCCCTCAATCTCTTTTGTATTTACCTCTCCTGGATCAATGTTCTCAGGGGGTTGGGGGGTTTTTCTTATTTCTCCCTTTCATCATGTTTTTGGTTCCTTCCATACAAGTGTACAGTGTAATTCCCAGACCCTTTTCTTGTTGGTTAAGGCTCCTCTAGAGGGCGCAGGCTAGGAGCTTTTGCCCTCTTCAGTAGGCTATCAGAGATTAAAGTTCAAGCATAGGCAGTGTGCGCTGGCTTCTCCCCTCCGGGCCAGTCAACCTTTGCAGGCCTTCACTGCCTCAGTGTGTGCAGATCTCAGGGAAATAATTTGTAGCGACTCACTGGGTCCCGGGCAGGGGCATAGCCCAGTCCAAGCAGATTCCACCAATCTGCTCGGCAAGGGGAGCAACCAACTGAAGCCACTTCCTTATGGAGTTAGGGCTCTCCTGCCCAAATCCCACATGTCGTCCAGTTGGTTTCCCCTTTCCCGTGATAGGATCTTATTCCCATCACTCACCACATGTTGATGCAGGTCAGGAGAACTGCTGGGCTCCCCAACCTCGGACTTCAGCACAGCTGCAGTGCAAATTCATGGTGCCTCTGGGTGGGTTGCGTGCAGGACAGGTCCAGGAAAGCTGTGCGCAGGACTGTTTAGCTCCACGCTCCGGTGGCTCAAGCCAGTCGTTTCAGCGCGGATCACTTGGTCAGGTCTCCAGCAGGAATTCAGGGGGCTGAAAGAGGGTGCTGTGCTCTCTGATCTTGGCTTCTCTAATGGTAGCCCCAGGACCTCATATTTGAGCAGTTTTTTGCACTTTAGTTTCTTCGTGGTCCATCTCTCTCTGTTTGGGTCTCTCTAGGGTGTTAAATTCTGGCATTTGAGCTGCCTCTCTCAAAGAGGGTCCCTCTCCTGCTACCTACCGGTCCGGCATCTTTGGACTTCCCATTTAGCATTCTTGATTTACCTTCCACATAGATATTTAAGGAGCAACAGTACATACTGCTTGAGATGCCAAGAACATTTCAAACAAATTTGTTGTTAAAAAAAAGGCTAGAAATGGTTATTATCCTGTTTCCAGAGGACAAATAACTATTGCAGAGAATTTGGAGGAATGAGAGAGTAAGAGAGACTCAGCCTTGTGTTATTGTGAACATCGTTGCTGCCCTGTCTGGGTTTGCAGCTCTGAAAGGGCTTTGTCTCCACCAGTTTGGAAGAGGTGCTCCTTTGGTTCAGCCAGGGAACCAGTACAATCACCTGAAGAGCTATTTAGAAATGAGCTTTAGAAAGGAATCAAGTCTATGAGTCATTTTTCTCATTTATCAACATGAAACTATTGGAAAGAAACAGCTCATGAAACTAAAATGTGTCTCACTGTCTCTTGGCATATCAAAGTGTTCATTAAGGGACAGCTCTTCTGCCCTCAAGTTTTCTGGGTAAAATTCTAGGAAGAAAGCCCTGTAGGGTTGTTAAAGTTTAGTGCCTGAATTCAGAAAGTCTTCTGTCATTTTGAGTATATGTTAAAGAAGTTAGACAAGGTTGATCTTGGAGGTTTCTTCAATTCTAGAAAATCTAGTCTGCAGAGAAACCAGTGTGTTGCATGCACTTGCTTTTCTTGGTGTTGTTTCTCCAGAGAATGTGTGTAACGTGCAGACCCTGACCTCACCCTTAGGCTCTGCAGCCCTGTGGTGCAAAGAGATTAAATAAACACATGGCGACACATGCATGTCAGAACATGTGGGGAGTATCTTAACAAAATGAATTAGGTATCAAGATTAGGACCAGAGGAGATCTACTTTATCCTTTTAAAATTATGACTTAGTTATGTTTATAAAAGTGATACCTGATTTTTATAAGCATGTGAGCAATACATAGGCTCCAGAGAAGAAGGAAATCTCCCAAGTCCTACCACTTCAGGAATAATTAATATAAACTGTCTTTAAAAACAATCCTAAACATCAGCTTCTACATATCTACATGCTTTTTTTCTTCAGTATTGAGAATGAACCCAGCGCCTTCACACTGAGTTACATCAGCAGCCACTTTGTTAGTTTAAGATAGAGTTTACTAAATTGTGGAGTTTCCCAGGCTGGGTCCAAACTTATGATCCTCTTGCTGTAGCCTCCCAGAGTGCTGGGATTACAGGTATGTGCTGCAACACCTAGTTATTTATGTATGCTTTAAAAACAAGTGTAAGGCTGCGGATATAGCTCAGTGGCACAAGTGCCTACCTGGCAAGTGCAAGGTCCTAAGTTTAATTCGCAGTACAAAACAAGAAAACAAAAAACAACAAAGCAAGTGTAAAATTTGATTTTAATTGGAGCAAAAATATAACTAAAGGAATTTCTAAATGTGTGTGTGTGTGTGTGTGTGTGTGTGTGTGTGTGTGTGCAGGTAGTTAAATAGATGGGCAATGATGAGCTCTTTGATAGTGTTCACTTCCTACATTTTAGTAGCCCTGTATTGTACTCTTCTCCCTCCCTCCTAGAGGCATGGAAAGCTAACTGCCTCTGTGGGTGGAGACTAGGAGAAGGAGCAGAAGAAGCAACAATGAGTCAATCTTGGGCATATTTATTGGACAGTCACTCATAGACATTCCTTCTGGCTAGTGTTGCCAGGACTTGCAGAGGGGAGAGCTGAAATAGTCTGCCTGATTCCTTGTGATCTGGGACATCTCCTTACATCACAGTGGAGGGCAGAGCCCCGGCTGTGCTCAGGGCACAATAAAACAGGAGACATATGTGACCCAAGCCCTGCTGTAGCCATCAGTGTCACTGGAATCTCTTTCTGATGTTTTCCCTTGTTCTGCAGGACACGTGATCATACTCTATTTTGGCTGGATTTTCCCAGAACTGCTGGGAGCGGTTTCCCACCCCAACCTGATCCAGCCTCCGGTTCATGTTCCTTGGCCGGCATCTCTGCTTCCTTCTCTTCTGTTCCTGGACAGAGTCTCTACTTCCTGATGGTTTTTATGGTTGAATGTCACCTACTTCTTTCCTGGGTTCCCAGTCAAGCATTCAGCAGAAAGTACTGAATCTGAAAACCTCAAATGCTCCAAAATCCAAAAACTTTTTGAGTGCTAATGGGATACTGCCAATGGGAAATTCTACACCTGACCTCACTGTCAAAAAGCAGGTACCCTAAAATATCAGCTCAAACTATCTCCAAGCTCTGTATACAAGGTATATATGAAACATAATTCATGTTAAGACTTTGGTCTCCTCCCCAGCCTGTCTCATTATTCATATGAAAATATTTCTAAATCTGAAAGCTTAGAGACCCAGAACACATTTCATCCTGATGATTTCAGCCAAGAGGTATTCAATCTGTAGGAAGAAAAAAACCAATTCTGTATTCATGTAAAGAGGAGAAATTTTCATTGCATAATCGAAGACTCTTCCTGGGAGGAAAAAAGGCCATTTAATTTCCTTCCTTAATTATAAACTTCCTACTCTAGACAGGATATTAAAATGTAATTGAACAGATGCCAAGCAGAAAGAGCCTCCAGTGGCCACCAGTGGAACAATTTAAACAACAAAATTAATAATATAATATTGGATAATAACCCAAAGTGTAAATTAAATACCCATGAGCCCATACCAATATAATTAAATGATTGAATAAATATAAATGGGGGAGAAGAGATAAATCTGTACAGAAAAATTCCAAATATATATGTTGGTAGTCCCTCTTTAAGAAGGTAAAAATCTCTTTTCTTTCTTCAGTATTGGCTGTACTTAATAACTTGCTTCCAAGGAGTAGAGTTTAGGAACAGAGAGAAGATAATTTTTTATAGTAAACTTTCAACCATGGCCAGGCGATCAATGTTAACCCATTAAACATAAGTCATGTTGACAGAATGTCCCTGGATAAGATACAATGGGAGGGACAGCTCACCTCTACAGTCTTTCTTCCCCAAATCCCCAATCCCCATCTATCATGATGTTTTAAAAGGTCAGAAAAGTCCAAATGAAAGAGCATCCTACAAAATACCTGACCTGTCCTCCTTGATGTTGTCATGGTCCTCAAAAACAAGAAAAGTCTAAGAAATAGCAGAAGAGCTGAGGAGATGAGATGACTATATATACAGTAGTATGGTTGCTGAATGGGACCCTTGATAAGAAAGAAGAACAGTAGGGAAAGATTAGACAAATCCAAATAAAGTGCCATGTAGGTTAATAGTGATGCATCTGTATGCATTCTGTAGTTGTGATAAATGAACAATAACAGCAAAAGCTGTTGGGCCCCCAGTATATGGCAACTCTATATTGTGTTTGCAACTTTCTGTACACCTAAAACTGTTGTTAACTAAAAGGATGATTTAAAACTAAACAAGACAGTGTCAGTGGTCGGGAAGAGAGCCCACTCAAAGTATCTGAGAATGCAGTTGCAGCGATAGACATCAATGGATCATCACTTTGGAGGTTCAGTGTCTATCGGTCCTAAGTTAGGAGGTTCTTTCCCGTGGGATAACTAAGCTCCTGATGCTTCTTGTTGGTATTTGCATAGCATGGAAGATAAACACTGACCCATCATCCATTCCATGCCAAATGTTGGCGATTGTTAAGTCCCTATCAAATTGTTTCTCAATCTTCTCTTGCCCCTTTTCCTAACTGAATATACTGGGAGAAGAACTGAAGACACATGATCTGGTGAATGTTCTGCTTTACCTCTGACTGATGGGACAGGGGTGTGCATAACAATGTAAATGTTAAATACCATGCTGATGGTTAATCGTGATTGTCAACTTGATGCCTTGATAGATGCCTAGAAGATTTGTAATGCACACTTCTGGATGTGTCTGAGTTGGTCCAGGGGGGATGACCCTAAGGACAATATGTGGTCCCTTGCCCATTCTTCTCTAGTACTTCCTGTGCCTTCCATGAGTTGAGCATCTTACCTCCACCAAGCCCTTTTGCCGTGAGGGTTCAACCTCAGAGCCAGCCAACCAGGGACTGAAGCCTTTGAAACTGTGAGCAAAAACATTTCCTCCTCCTCTAAGACCAGTTTCTCAGGTGTTTGGTTTCAGCAATGAGAATCTCATGAATACAAGCACACAGGGTATAACTGTTTGGTAGGCATCTGTCTCCCAAGTGTCTAGGAATATGTACAAACCTGAGTGAGAGAGTCCCACACCTCTCTCTTCTGTCCATTTGCCGTAAAGCAAGTTGTTTGTCTTGGACTTTGGACTGTCTTTCTGATGATTGTATAAAGCACATTTAAACTATTACCATTATTACATTTTTAAAGATTTCTCCTCCTGTCTACTAAAATGTGACACACGTAGTAAGAAACATTTCTAATACTCAAACCAGTCAACCACTAAGAAAGAGAAAGGTACCAGATGAGTCACAAATAACCACTTGTAATGATAGCTCGTGCTCTGCCAGGCTGTGATCCCAAGCGTGCACTGAGACTTGGGTCTCTGGGAGGAGGGTGCTCACAGGAATACTAACCCTGTGGCTGTAGAGAGGCACAACATCGGGGCTTTAGGTTGTGTCCCAGATTCTTTTTCCATTCATCAAGTTTCCAGTTTGATGACCTGGTACAGTAGAGGTAGACGGGGGATAAGACTGGGGGTCATGGCTGAGGCTGGGGTTCCTGTGTAGCTCAGGTCAGAGAGGCAAAAGTAGAGTCTCAAGTCATGAATTTTTACCTGTGGGGGAGGTGATAGAGATAAAAGTGAGGATCATAGGCATTTTTTAAAATAGGAAATAAGGGTGATGCAAAGTTCAGCATAATTATATCATCCTGTATGATCCTTCCCTTTCTCTCTAAGGCTCATCTTTATTTTGGCTTTTATAAAGCCAAAATATGAGCCAGGAGGAGGGAAATTCTGAGCTCCTTGGCTCTGAGGTATGGTCTGTATTTTTCTTGTAAGCCATTATTTCTCTTCTATTTGTTACTTTTTTTTTTTTTTTCTTTTTGGTGGGGCTGGGGATCAAACCCAGAATCTTTCACATGCAAAGCAAACACCACCCCTGAGCTTCTTCCCCAACTCTGCATAGTACTGTTTAAGAGACAAGCGGAACTGCTGGGGTGGAGCCAGCCAAGAGATCACCACTAGACTTGACCTGTGAATCCCCTGTGCATACAGCCATCTCCAGGTGTAGGGTGTCACAGCTGCCTCACATGAGAAGACACAGGGCTGGTGTCACTGTGGAGCTGATTGCTTGCTGATGGGGAGAAGTCCTCTAACACTTTGATCACCAGGAGGCACTGAAGTGCTCTGTGTTGATTATTGTGTGAGAGTAGGGGACAATGCTCTGCTGAAATGCAGAGAATTACAGCATGAAAGGAGAGAATGGAGGTTTAAAATGGGACATTTAAACAGGGTCACATGCTGAGAAGATGGCATGTGAGTAACGCCTGGTTGAGGAATGGAGATGAGCCATAAAAATGGGAGTACACAAGACAAAAGAATTCCAGACCAAGACAGAAAAGCAGGAAAACAAAGGCCCAGGGGTCAGAGTAAGTTCCATGTTCAAACAGCAAAGTGGCCATTTACTTAGGTCAGGGAATGGTGTCTGTGTTCCTAAAACCAGTGAAGAAAGTATACTACAGGTTGTCTTTTTTTCTCCCTTAAAATCTCCAAGAGATGTGAATTTCCAAGGCACCCTTTCCAGGGTAGCAGCCAGGGATGACAGGGCAGGTGTACCATTGAAGCAGCCATGCCCAAGAGCAGTGCTGGTTCTGGGATGGAGACGGCCTTGATACCATTTGAAAATGAAGGCAGCGTCTGGTCCAGTCACTTCTGCATGTGAAAGTGTATACACACTATGAGGCCAGAATAACACACACTTGACCTGGGCTCTGCGTAAATCCTGCAGGACACCATGATGACTTCCAACCAGCCTCCAGTAGGAGCACTGGAGTTAGCTTAAAAAATCCCTTTCATCAGGGAAATCACCTGTAACTCCCCTAGCTTCAGATTTTTCTCCTACCTTGACCACCTTTCATGGATAATGGAGGGAAGGAATAACTCATGGGTTTCAACTGACCATCACAAGCTGACTGCAAAGGAAAGTGGATCTCTTTTTCCCTCCATGGCCCATTTTAATGCAATACTGGCTGTAGTGAAAGTAATTGTATCTAAAGATCTAACTGCCTATACTTTATGGGAGTCAGGAAAATGGGTCGTACTATGAAGCCACCAATAATTTTGCCTTGTGAATTACAGCTCAAAGACACAGTGTGATGGGTGTTCATAAAGTGAAGGAGAGAGGCAGTTAGACTGGAAAGACATGAGCAGTGGGTCACAAAGCCTTTTCTAGCATTTTCTCTCAAAACTACACCCCAACACACTTGACTATTTTTTCAATGTACCTTGTGACTTGCAATGATCAAAAGAAAATGGTATTGCTTAGTGATGAATAATAATTCTTTTAAAGCATGTGTATCAATGGTGTTAGATTTTTTCTAACCTAGTAGTGATACAGGGGAATGAAGCTGCCAACCTACTAGATGTCCTGTATGAATGTGTTCTCTAAAATCGAAGAATGAATTTTAGGAACAATGGAGGTTAAGAGCAGAATATATTTATTGAGAGAAAGAAAGGTTCTGTCTGAAAGAGAGACATAGGGGGTCCCGAATGGGTTGCCAAGGACTCTGTCTTTTCTAGGGACTTTTGTAGAGCAAAACCATGAGATGAGACAGTTCCAAGATGGGGAAAACATGGAAACTGGCAAGACAGATGGGCAAAAGGTAGGACAGAACTATGGTTAACCAGTAAGATTTTTCAGCTAAAATTGACCAAATCAGGGACAAAAGGGGAAGCCAGTCACATGGTAAGCTGGCATGCTTAAAGAACAGTGACTTTCTGTAGGGGGTTGGGATAGCAACTCCTGGCTTTCTCAAGGTGATCCATAGCTATTTAGAATATCAATCCCTGATGTTTATACTTTGGTTGCATGTGTTTTGCCTTTTGGCTTAAGGTCTGGCCTGCAGCAGGAGGAGACAGAAGTCTCCTCCGAGGATGCAAGATATCTGCTCCTCTGCACTGGCTCCTTCAAGGGCCCAGCCTGTCTGCCTGCCTATATTTGCAACTAACTCAGCTGCCAGTAACGAGCATAATTCATGGGTGTTTCCTCTTAGTCCTCCCTCTAGCCAAGTACCTGCATTTGCTGGGAGCTGCACTAGGACCTGGGGCTGCTTTTATGACTGGAGGGTCAGGGAAATTGGAAAGGTTTTAGAGGCTCTAGTTTCTGCAATTGTGGCCTTGCTAGCACTGTGTTCTAATAAGCAGAGTCAGACATGTAGACCTCAATAGCGTGCTTCCTTGGTCTTTTGTATTTGACTTTGGCCAAGGGAAGCCAACCCATCTTATGAAGCATTGGGTCACTGACCACTTCTCTCTGTAAGTATTCTGCAGTAGCTCTGTGCTCATTTTTTACTCAACCATCACAATTGAACTTTTATTTCTACCTAGACCCAGAGGCTGTATGGCATGGTAGGGCACAGCGATGTCTCAAAACAAGGAGAAGGAAACATTCCACGTCTAACTTTGACCTTCACAGGCGGTGCCAACATAGTAAGCACTGAAAATGCTCGAAGGGAAAAGGAAAGACGTAAGTTAGAAAAGAAACCCCAAAGCAGACCACTACTAACAGCTATACATATGCAGACTGGGGGATCCATCAGAGCCATGTGAGGTAGGATACAGACATGTCTGCACATGCCTGGAGCATGTGTATACATTTGTGGGGAGAGAGGCAGTAAGTAGTGTAGGGTGAGTGGATTGTGGAGCACTTGGTGTCACTGGATTTGAATAGCTTTTTCATAAACTCATGTGTCAACTTTCAAGTTCACTGGCCTTTGCTAGACAGCTTCAGGACCTTCCAGAAAGCCACGGGCCTCCTAGGAAGCCCTCTGGACTGAGACAGCTGTTTTTAAAAAGGTGCCTGTCACCCTGACCATTATGAAAACTTCATCTTTCTCTACTGGCTGCTCTCGGGGACATGAAAAATGCTCCGCTGTGCCTGACTGTAATTAAATTTTGAGCTGAAGTTTTACCCTGCGGCTTTGCTGGCAAATGCAATCATAATGAATGAAGTGGAATATTTACGGTGTTAATGCAAACAGGATTTAAAATAATACACGCAGTTCACTTAATTATGTTCCTGATGACTTCCCCACCCCTTCCCAGCATCTGGTCTGATTGCACCAGCTTTTACTTCCCTAGATAGGCCCATCTCCTACTTGCCTCTCTGCTATGATTTTACTTTGTTTTTCTCAATGACTGCAGTTGAGATGGACTGTACTGGCCACTGGTTACCCCTGCCCCACATTCTGCTGCCACTGATACATTCTTCAGGTTTGTTTGGGGAACAAATGTCATTTAGCCATTTTCAGGGCCAAGAACAGGAATGGCTGGATTCCAACTCCCCAGGATTTGTCCTCCTTCCTTGGTGTCTAGGTGGGCTGGAGCCCTTGACTCTGCTTTCTCTTCCAAGTGGAACTGAGGGGTAGGGGCTCTTTACACATCACCTGCACATCTGCCTTCCCTCCAAGAATCCTTCTGCTTATTTTCCAGGGCTCCCTGTGGCCTCTTAGTGTTATCCCTGGTGGCTTCTTTGGAAGCAAAGGTTTTTTTTTTTTTTTTTGGTACTGGGGATTGAACTCACGACCTCATGCTTTCCGGGGAGGCACTTATGCCACTGAGCTTAATCCCCAGCCCTGAAGCAAAGTTTTGAAGGTGATAGGAGACAGGTACCTCAATTTTCTTTCTGTACTAGTAACTCCAGGCTCCTGCCAAATAGGAGAAGTTTATAGGGACTTTAATGATCAAACCTCATGACGTTCCCTTCCCTCTGTGCTCAGCTGTGTTCAGCATCCCCGCAGCAGCCTTGCAGACATGTACACCAGCTCCTCGTCCTCAGAGCATCCTTGGCTGAGGATGCAGCTTCCTCACCGTAAAGTCACAAAATTGTGAGAGGTGACTGCTCACCTGTGGTGGGAAAGGAGGAAAGATGATCCCACAAAGAGCAGGGAATACCATGGACTCTGAATTTTTCTCTTTACTTTGGAAAGAAATAATTTGCGCTCACCTGTTGGCAATGATTACTTAGCCTGAGCAAACACTTATGTGATCACTTCCAGCCTCCTAGTCTCTTTTGCACCACCCACCATCAAGACTTTATCCTAACTGTTGTTTTGTCCTGATCAAAGAAAGTGGTTGGGGTAGAAATGGAGGGAAACTTACTTTGGACTACCTAAGGGAAGAAAGCAGTTTATTGTCTGAGAAAGCACAATCCAAGGGCAGTGAGATGTGCTGAGCCTCGTAGGACTGACTTCATCAGTTATTCCTTCCACTCTGCTTCCCACCATTTCTGCTTCTTCATTTCTGCTTCTTATCACCTTTCCTTACTTTATAGTCTTGTCTTCTTCTCTTCTTTGTGCAACATTTAGTTAAAGGTACCTACCTTGCTACTGCTTTGGTTCAAGGGAACAGTTAAGCCTGAGACACTGATATTCGGTTGGGTTTACCAGGTGCCTCCCTGGGGTGCAGAGTGGTTCACATTGGTGTTCCAGTCTCTTTTTTTGTGTTTGGAAAGTACACCTCAGAGGATGCAGGTGGCAAGTGGATGGAATGCAAATGACCTATGAATCCAAAGATGTGGGGGTCTCAGATTCTAGCTGCCTTCACTCCCAGGTCTGTGTCTGCTGGGTTGGGCTCACAGGACAAGAGCCAGAAACCATCTTGAACTTACTCTTTCCTTCTTGTATAGGAAAACCAGGTCTTTGTCTTGATAGTCTCTGCCAACAGAAAATACTTCTGTAACCAGATATGTAGTTTCCCCCATACCAAGCAATTCTCTGTGGATACCAGATGAGTATTTATTATGGTCTGGATTGCAAATGTTCCCCAGACACTCATATTTGGAAGGTTTGGTCCCTGGTGCTGCAGTGTTCAGAGGTCAGAGGTGGGGCCTTTAGGAGATGGTTGGATCATGAGGGCTCTGACCTCTTCCTAATGATTTAATCCACTGGTGAATTCATAGCTTAATGGGCTATTGGGTGGTGCAGGAAACTTGAGAAGGTGAATCCTTGTTGGAGAAAGTAGGCCAGTGTGGGTGCATCTTTGAAGGGTGTATTTTATCCCAAACCTTTTGCTCTCTCGCTCTCTTTCTTTCTGTTTTCTGGCTGCCATCAGTACGTCAGTAGCTTTGTGCCACTGGAGTCTCCCCACCATGGTCTTCAGCCTCGCCATGGACTCAAACTGACAGGGCCAAGTGACCATGGCCTGAAACCTGTGAAACTGTGAGCCAGTATAATACTTTTCTTCCCTTATGTTCAGCTATTATATCATGATGACAAAAAGCTAATACATGTTTTACAATTCAGTTCAGTTCTGACACTTCTCCTGGGACATGGCATCAGATTCCAGAGGTGAAAGACTCAATCCCACAAGGTGGCCTCCACTTTTGGATGGCAGTTGTAAGTCTACGTTGTCCCCTGGGTTTCTGACCAGTGGACAATAAAGCAGAAACTTCCATGACTCCTTCTTCAGTTTGATCATTTCCTGAGGTGGCTCACAGGACTCAGAAAAACAGTCTACTTACCAGAATACTCATTTATTGTGAAAGTCATATAGAGGAATAAAACTCCTAACCTCCCATATGTCCATTATGAGTTCATATTCTCTAAAATTGAAGAATGAACAATGGAGGTTAAGAGCAAAATATATTTATTGAAAGAGAGAGAGAAAAAAAAGCTTCTATCTGAGAGACAGAAGGAGTCTCATATGGGTTGCCAGACTGTTTTTTTAGGGACTTTTATAGAGCAAAACCACGAGGTGAGATGGGTCCAAAGTGAGGAAAATATGGGAACTTGCAAGGTGGGCATAATGTGGGACAGAACTATGCTCAACAAATAAGATTAATTGCTCAGGCAAAATTGATTAAATCAGGTACAAACAAATGAGGAAGCCAGTCATGTGGCAAACAGGCATGTCTAAGAAACAGTATCTCTTCTTGTAGGGAGTTGGGATGGTGACTCCTGGCTTCCTCAGGGTGCTGAGATCTATTTATAATATCAGTCCTCAGGATGTGGGTACATTTGCTTGATCTTTTGTCTTGAGGTCTGGCCCACAGCAGGAAGTGTCTGTCTCCCCCACAGCTGTAAGGTATCTGAGGTTCTGCTCGGACTCCTTGCAGGACCTGGCCCTGTCTGCCTATAATATTTCTGTCTAACTCAGTTGCCGGTCACACAAGGATCTGTCTGCTCAGGAACGGTGAAAGGCAAGAGATGCATAGGACTATGTGTAGGAAAGCAGCATGTCCATCTTCCCAACAGTCTCATGTCCAGCAACCAGTAAGCTCTCCAAACACTGTCCTCCTAGATTTTGATGCTAGCTTTGTTATGTTATGTAAGCATGCTTTGTTAGATCATCATGGTTCCACTTGGAACCAACTTAATCTGCAACCCCTTCTCTTTCCTGAAGGTCAGACCAGAACCAACTCAACCTGTTTCCCACCCTTCCATCCTGCAATTCAGGCCAGTATCTGGGGCTGTAACCTTCCACTCATACCATGGGCTCCTCTGACAATAAGTGTCACCCTCCCATCCATAAGGGCTTTCTAAAAGTGACAGACTTCAAAAATCTCCTTGATAGCTAATGTGGTGACCCATACCTATAGTCCTAGCACTCTGGGAATGCAAAGGCAGGAGGATAGAAGTTTGAGCTCAGCTTGGGCAACTTAGCAAGACCTTGTCTCAAAAAAACAGAATACCAGATATGTGGCTCATTGCAGAAGCCGTGAGTTCAATCTTCAGTACCCACAAAACAAAACAAAATTCCTTTTTCTTTCTTATTAACTAGAACATTTATAGAGGCTTTAGAATTCTGAAACTATAGCTGAAGGCCAAAATACACATGCCTTACAATGTCACAGTATCATACTTCATCTCCCAGTGATGGACATCATGATAGCTGCAGCCTGGGAGGAGGCTTTGCCAAGGATTTTCAGAGATAATTAGATGAAGGATAGTGTAGGCTCATTAGCAGGAAACCCTTTTCCAATTATGAGATAAATGTAACTGCAAAATGATGCTTCAGGAAAATCAGTAGCATCATCTTTGGAGCCATTTACCAGTCAGCCAAAAATCTGCTGGAGCTTGTGTCCCAAAGGGGAGGGGACAAAGAGGGCTGTCTGCATCTGGAAAGCATGTGGGGCTGCTGGAGCACAGCCTTTGGGCTGTTTCCTTAGCTTTGGCCTTGAGCCAAAATTGCAAATGGATCTGAAGCCATTGGGGGTCTGCTCCATGTGCTTTGCAGATGAGCAAATGCCTGTGGGCACACTGTTTTCAGAGGAGAATCTGGGTATCCTTTCTAGCAGCCTGCCCCTGGCAGTTACTGGGAGACCTTGCGGTGGACAGGAGCAGTCTGAGCAGGAACAGTATCCACTTATATTGAACCTAGAGGCAGGAGGGTCAGAGATGTTCTGGCTCTGCTCATTTGGGGGAGGTGGAGGGCGGTGTTTGCAAGGCCTCAGCGTGGACCAGCTTGGAGACCAGATAGTCCCACATGAACATACTTGACTTCCAGGCCGGGTTTTTCAGTTCGGCAGGCTGACCTCTCCTGTTAAGACAGCCTGAAGCATTGACTCCTTCCCTCTACAAGCCTATCTAAATCAATGAGGTAAAGTACTGATTTTAAAAATGCCTAAGATTTTAATGAGGAATAAAAAAGACAAGCCACTGAACTGAATACAATTCCTTTTGGGTAGGAAAATGTTGGAAAGAGTGTATGTGCTGATATTAGTGTAATATTCTTTTCTGGGAAGACAAGAATCTGATTAGTAGTCGACTGTGGGAAGAAAGATTTGAGGGAAAGAGATTCTTGGCTTTCATTTTCATGCTTTCGTCTCTATTTCCATTTCTATCTGTGTACTTTACATTTTCACGTTAGCAGGAATTCTGTGGGCAGTGGGATTATGTATCATTTTCTTTTCTTTGTCATCTTTGTGTATTAAGAATGCATCTACCACTGCTCCTAGCAGCAGGTTCTCTAGGGGAAGCAGCCCAGGATTTGGCATTTAGCATGCATCGCCCTATTTGAGAAGCCAGCTCTTCATCCCAGATGAACATCTTGACAAACCCAGGGCCTCTCCATCAACCAAATGCTTTCTGGTGCTTACTTGTTATTTCCATGGCTATGACTCAGAGATGACAATGCCAGGCTGGGCATGGGGTGCTCTTTCCAGATACACTCCTTAGTCTTGTCCTTCCAGAGGAAATCTCTGACGTCCTTCTCAGAGACCAGCTTGAGAAAACACTCTTTTGAAGAGCTCGGGTACTTAGGTCAAGCCTGCGTGGATGATCTTATGTCAAACTCAACTGTCCCCAATCATGAGTGAAATCTACTGTATCCACTGCATCTCACTCTGTAATTCACAGAGATAAGCAAGGTGTATACACCAGAGGGTGCTGAGCAAAACCCTGGGCACCACTTTTAAAATTCTGCTTACTGCAGATTCTATAGAGACACTTTCTGCATTTTTACCATTAATATGATAGCAAAGATTTTTGATAGATACCTTTTTATCGGTATTATATATATTTTCCCTTTTATTTCAGGTAGTTTGCATCTTTGTTCATAAGGTACAATGGTCTAAGATTCTTATTTTTATGTTGTATTCTTCTTTCTTGATTGTTGAGATAATATCAGTCTCACCCAGAATTGGAGTTTTCCTTCTTTTCCTTACTTTTGTCTTTCTTTTTCATCTGTTCTCTGGAATAATTTGCATGGGGTTAGATGATTTGTTCCTTGATAATTTGTTTTTTTAATTTTTTTTATTTTAAAGAGAATACAACAAAAGAGGGCAGAACAAAGCAGATCAGAACAGAACAACATAAACAACACAGTACTTTACAATAAGACAACTGGACATTGACAGTAGCTATCAAAATATCTCTTTATCTGCTATAGTTGAGCATAGTTTCAAATACAATAATATCAAACATAACACAATAGTATAAAACCATTTAACAGAATGAAAGAATTACAAGACATTCTGAACTGAGTAACTATGATCAATGGCTACTATAATATCTCATTTTGAATAAAAAGATTTGTTTGTACTATCACATATATTAAAATCCCAATAAGACACAACATGATAGAACCGATGGTAATAGCAGAGTAGAAGCATGGTAGGACTTCTAAGGAAGACAATATTAAATCAGCAATGGCTGCCATAATGTTTTGTTTTCTTCAAAACAGCTTTTCATACCATCACACATAATAAAGTCAAATAAAACAGAATAAAACCATTCCAACTGATGAATGAAAACATTGAAAGGCTTCAAAGCAATGAAATTGGAAATCATGATTACTATAAAATCTTATATACTCTTACCAACTCTCATACTAGGGAGACTATACGGTATTTATACCGTATACCGGTATTTATACCGTGAGTTTGGTTTATTTCGCTTATGAGTATGGTCTCAAGTTGTGTCCATTTATTTATAAATATCTCAATGTGATCATTCTTTATAGCTGAGTAGTACTCCATTGTATAAAAATGCCACATCTTTTTTATCCATTCCTCAGTTGATGGGCACTTAGGTTGTTTCCAAGATCTGGGTATTATAAATTGTGCTGCTATAAACATGAGTGCACATATATCACTGTGGTATGATGTTTTCAGATCTTCTGGGAATATGCCTACAAGTGGAATAGCTGGGTCAAATGGGACTTCCAAACCCAGCTTTTTGAGGAATCTCCAGACTGACCTCCACAGTGGCTGCACCAGTCTACACTCCCACCAACAGTGCAGAAGAGTTCCTTTTTCCCCACAGCCTCTCCCGCACTTGTTGTTGGTAGTTTTTTTTATCCTGGCCATTCTTTCTGGGGTGAGATGGAATCTCAGTGTGGTTTTAATTTGCATTTCTCTCATGACTAATGATGATGAACATTTTTTCATGTATTTATTTGCCATTCACATTTTTTCATCTGAGAACTGTGTATTCATTTCAGATGCCCATTTTTGGATTGGGTCTTTGAATTTCGATGGTCTGATTTTTTTTAATTCTTTATAAGTTCTAGACAGAAGTCCTTTGTCTGAGGGACAATCCATTAAGATTTTTTCCCAATTTGTGGGCTTTCTTTTCACTCTGCTGGAAATCTCTTTCGACATGCACAAACTCTTTAAGAAGATATGGTCCCAGTTATTGATTCTGGGAAGTAATTCCTGTGCAGTTTGATTCTTGTTCATGAATTCTCTACCTACCCCTATATCTTCAAGGTTTTTACCTACTTTGTCTTCCAACAGATTTAGTGTTTCTGTTTTAAGATTTAGATATTTGATCCATTTAGATTTTAGTTTAGTACATGATTATAGGCATGGGCCTAGTTTTAGTCTTCTGCATATGGATAGCCAATTTTTCCAGCACCATTTGTTAAAGAGACTGTCATTCTCCCAGTGAGCATGTTTGGCCCCTTTATCAAAGATAAGGTGGTTGAGTGAGTTTGTGGTTGTGGTTGTATCTTCCAATCTATTCAATTGATCTTCAGGTCTGTTTTTATTCCAGTACCATGTTGATTTTATTACTATAGCTTTATAGTATAATTTCAAATCAGGGATTGTGATGCCTCCTGCCTTGCCTTTGCTGCTTAGAATTGCCTTTGCTATTCTAGCTAGGTCTCTTCTGGTTCCAGATGAATTTTAGGAGTGATTTCTCTAGATCTATGAGGTATGTTAGTGGTATTTTGATTGGGATTGCGTTGAATGATAATTTGTTAGTCTTTATCAATGTGAAAAGTTAAATTTAGGCTACATTAGCATTTTAGAGAGTTTATTTGAGCTTTCAGCAATTCATAAATCAGGCACCAGTTCTGGGCTCCACCAAAGGAGTGTGAGAGGAGAACTTCTATAAGATCTTCTCAAAAGTATGACAAAGAAAAGCCTTGATTGCTGGAAAGCTCCTGGTTGAAGTTATCTGGCAGTTTGTGATGGGATGAGATTAGGACTGTTTTACTGTTTACCCTGAGTTGGCCCTTACCCTTGACGTACCCAGGAACCCATAGCCCTGGGAGCATCTCAGTCTAGCTAGTACCATGACAAAACACCTGAGCTCATCAATTTAAAAAGAGAAAAGGTTTACTTTGGCTCATAGTATCAAAGGGTTTAATCTGTGGTTGGTTGTCCCCATTTGGGCCTGTGGCAGCACAATACATCATCACAGAAGGACATGGATAAGAGGCCTGTTTGTCTCTTAACAGGAAGGGAAAAACAGGGACTGGGATTCCAGTGTTCCTTTCAGGAGCTCACCCCCAATAGCCTGACTTCCTCCCCAAAGCACTACAGGCTGGAGATCAAGCCCTTAGGTGACACTTTGGCTTAAGCATTTGGGTGACACTCAAACCACAACACCATAAATACCATCTGGGTCCACGTGTGCATGCGAGGGTCTGACCTGTTACACCAAAACTGATGCTCCTCTGTCTTTTTATTGCTCTTACTACCTGTCACATGCTTTGTTTTCCTTCTTTGGTATTTCGTTGGATTGGATGATTTTTCCTTATCTCCTTTTAAAATTTCACCGCTTACACTAGAAGGGGTGAAGTTGGACATTTCTAATTTAATTTCTTTTCCATGTATACCTTTGCCTTTTTAGTACCCAGAGTTGACTGAATGATGTGCAGTGTTGCTCTATATCCTTGCTCTCCTCCTTAGCAGTCGAAAGACCTTCAGATGCTGTAACTGAGTTTACCCTGTGTCATCTTCTGTGTTATTAGTTTTCCAATATTTTACTTCCACTTTTTTTTAAATCTATGAAATTAATCACTACTATTGTTTCTTATCCCTCACAATCAGTGGTTGCTTTTGTTTTCAGCATTTCTGCTAATTTCTTTGCTCACCAGTGCTTTTTTGGATTTTCATTCCTTTGGAAAGGGAAATAGATTAACATTAGTGCTTTACTTATGATCTGTGGGAGTTTTTACTTAGTCTCATCTAAAAATATCTTTATCTTGCCCTGACTCTTGAAAGACAAGTTGAGTTGTATTTAAATTTTTAGCTTAACAGAATATTTTTTGACAATTATCATTCCATTTAGACTTTCCACCCTTCTAAACTCAACTTTATTTATTTATTTTTATTTTATTTTAAAAGGGGGTAAAATTAAACACAACAAAACAGTACAGAACGGGACATAAGAAAGCATAAATTTCAAAGCTAGACAACCAGAGATCTTCACTATGTCATATTGTCTCTTGTTTTCTTCCAAATGGTTGTCAATATCTTTGCATATGAGGAGCTCATACTAAATAACATAGCCAATCTTTTCATAAGATGTGTAGTTAACTGGATCCCACTTGCTAAGTGGGGGAGGACATGGGATGGAGGACAGGACAACATGAGATGTTTGATTCTCAGCCCGCATTCCGGCAGGCTCACAGCCACTCCCCAGAGAGGGGAGAAGCTCCTTGTTCTCCCAGCACCCTGAGTCAACTGCATGGTGCAGGTCCTGAGGTGCCAGGGTCTCTCTCCTTTGGGCTGCTGAAAGTCTTCCATCCTCACAGCCACTCCCCAGAGAGGAGAGGAACTCCTTGTTCTCTCGGCACCCTGAGTCACTGCATGGTGCAGGTCCTGAGGCGCCAGGG